>JANVCC010000010.1:44490492-44510723 GCA_025345505.1 Todiramphus chloris collaris | reverse complement strand
TCTTCTCTTCTCTTCTCTTCTCTTCTCTTCTCTTCTCTTCTCTTCTCTTCTCTTCTCTTCTCTTCTCTTCTCTTCTCTTCTCTTCTCTTCTCTTCTCTCCTCTCCTCTCCTCTCCTCTCCTCTCCTCTTCTCTCTTCTCTCTTCTCTCTTCTCCCTTCTCTCTTCTCCCTTCTCCCTTCTCCCTTCCCCCTTCCCCCTTCCCTTCCCCTTCCCCTTCCCCTTCCCCTTCCCCTTCCCCTTCCCCTTCCCCTTCCCCTTCCCTTCCCTTCCCTTCCCTTCCCTTCCCTTCCCTTCCCTTCCCCCTTTCCCTTTCCTTGCTAAAACACATGTCTTTCTCCCTAGACTTCCAGTAAAATCTAAGTTACCTTGTCCTTACTTCCTCCCAGGTAATTCCAGGACATAAGAAGTCCTGAAACAGTGACTAGGGGTGACCTTGTAAAGCAGGGCTAATGGTTGGACATGATGATCCCAAGGGTCTTTTCCAACCTGAGTGATTCTGTGATTCTGTGAGTGTGTGCAGCTATAATTTTAAGAAAGGGAAAAAAAAATATGGATATGTGTAAAAGAAGATTTCTTGAAAATGATACTAATTAAAATGCAGAACAGTCTAACTATATGCTATTCCTTTTCAGCTTTCATGGTTTAAACTAGATCATACAAAAACAAAACATGGAAAAATTCTGACAATTTCAAAACAGTATATCAAAACAGGCCTTACAATTCCTTTTCCTGAGGTTCTTAGAAAAAATTTGTCTTCTGAACACTGGATTTTTTTTTATCAGTGAAGCATTTTTCTAACAAAAATGCAGCTTAAACAATAAAAGGCTACTAGGTACCCTTCACAGATTTACAAACAGAGACAGATCTTAGAACTGATCAGGTAGTGGATTTCATAAAATCTCTGGCTTTGTAGTACTTTCTATCAAAAAGATAATTCAAACTTGGAAATAGGACCCAAGAATCAAATACTGCTATGCTTTTTCTTTCCCTTCCCCACTGTTGTAAAATAAAAATAAGAACTTAAAAACACCGTAGATGCTAGTAAGTCCAAAAGCAGCACTGCATATCAACAGGATGATTTGCATGTTATTCATATGTAAACAAACATCTAAACTCTTTGATGCTCAGCCTACATTTTTGAAGATATCTTTTGATAGTGAAAAGAGGACTCTGAAATATTTACTCTGCTCTTCAGTGAATAAAATCTTGCTACTCTTTTTAAATAAAAAGAAATGTTTAAAGTTCAGAATTAAGGGATTGACTTGTTTACATTACAAATTTGTCATCATAAAAGCTTCTTAAGATTAATTTTTCTTAGCTGATCTTATTAAGGAAAAGGTAATATTTGTCTGCCTGATGTGGAGTTCAGGAAAGAAAAAAATTGACTTATGGGATCAGTACAGTTGTTTAGGACTGCAGGTTACTGACAGTGGCAGCACGATTTTTGTGGGACTAGGCAAGAATAATATGGCAGACTTCAAGAGTTGCCTGACACCTTTTGAGAGTCTCCATCTCAACAACCTTCTCCTATTACACTGCTAGATGGTTACTCATTACAGTAATGGTCTGTGCAAATCACAAATATATTTATGATAAAGTGAGATTTGGTGGCTTAAGCCATTATCTCTTTTGAAACAGAGCTGTGATACCAGACACAACAATCAGAAATACACATTTTATGAATAACTGTATATATTCATACGTATGTATATTCATACTAGAATTCATACTAGAATCTGGAGCAAAAGAGTAGTTTTTCATTCTATTTCTTACCCTAATCATCTGGATGAAGCGTTTTAGATCCATTTATACTTTAAGACTAATTTGTCATGGAATAAGGGGACCTTTTGGAGATGACAGGGCAAAGAATAGAGAAAGGGCAATGATATATGCTTTGAATTTAAGGCTTTCACGGTTTTCTAAAGATAATGCTCATCAAAATCATTTCAGCTCTGGTTTGAAAGGAAAACTTCCTTTAAATTGTTTTCAACCTCCCAGTTTCCCACAGTAACTGCATACCACAGAACTGTATTTTGAGCATTGTTTTAATTTAATCTCCAGAGTACAGAACAAATAAATACTGCTTTTAGTGTATTAGACTGTTTTGGTGAAGGATGAAGAGTTAGAGAATGAATGTATAGTTCTTATGGGGCCTTATATGCATCACCTTGAAAGTGTGTTCTTGAAACCAATAACTTAGAAAGTTCTAAGTCTTTTTTATTTTTTCCAGGTTTAGTACCATCAGGAAACTTGCTTACTTAATTTGGAGCACAGTGCTAGGAATAACCTCATTCTTTTTCTCATTTTCTCATGTTAATTGGCAAAACTTGGGGTATACTTATCATATAATGATCATCTAAATATTGTTATAATATAATCTTATCGAACTCCTATAATACACATCTTCATGAAAATGTTTTCATTGCACTGATGTTGTGTTTGAAAGTGTCCTGGTTTGAGTGAAAACAGAACTAATTGTGTTCAGTAATTTTACTTTTCAGCTTGGTTCTTTTAATTAACTGCACTTTCTGAAGTTGGCAGCCTGTTCTCACAGACAGTGTCTGCTTCTAGCAGTGATAACACCTTATGTTTGGAGTTACTACTAAGGATTGGTGTGCAGACCAAGGCCACTGCTGGGTCCTGTGTACCACATTGGGGGGTGCAGGAAGTGAGAGGCTGCACCTTCAGGGAGGAGTGGACAGGACGGGAGACTCTAAACTGACCAGTGAGGTATTCCATCCCATATACGCCATATTTGGTCTAGAGCTGAGGGACCCGAAGGGTCTCTGGGCTCTTCTCTCCCCTCTTGGACTGCTTTGCCAGCTTTTGCTTGGCTTGTCTCGGGTCCTCTTTTGGTTCCTTCCTCGGAGCACCCAAGGAGGACTCTGTCCATTCTTCCTTTGATCCGATCTGCGTGTTCCTGAACCCGGTACCAGAATCCAGCTCCTGAACACAGCTCCTGTCTGCTGCGGGGCCCAGTTTGGGACTCCCCCGGAGCCTGCACAACATCAGTGGTGACGGTGATGTAATTACCATCAGGGGGGTTGGGTTCGATACTGGTTTTGTATATATTTGTATATATTCCATTTTATAATTATTAATTTCATTTCCCTTAAAGCTGTTCTAGTTTCCTTTTCTAATCGCTAAGTCTCTCTCCCTTATTCCCTTTCTCTTCCCCTCTGGGGAGGGAAGGGGGTTAACAGAGAGCGTCTGTTATAGGTTTAAGGGACTGCCCTGACCCTAAACCACGACAGAAAGGAAGGTAGATTTCAAAAGAATGATTCACATGCTCTCCTATTTGTGATCTATTGAAAACATCACCCATGAGGACCCATCAGAAGTGATTCTGAACAAAGAACACTCTGAATACTTATTAGCGCAGCAGTTAGGGGTGATGTTTCCTAAGAATGTGAAGACTTTCAGTGTTTTCAGCTTATTGGATACCAATGTCCTCATGAACATCTAATGAGTTCACAAGGCTGTCCTCTTCAGCTGCAAGTATCACTAGAGAACATTTTATTAGCTGTATCTGCTACACAGAGAAAGAAGTTTCTAGATTCATGAAAGAACACTTCATGAATTCTCTTTTTTTCCTCTGGAATTACATGAATTGGGTCATCCAGTTCATCCCATGGAATACACAGTTATAAAATAATGCCATCATATAATTAACATAATAAATATGACTCCATTACTTGGTATCTCATGAAATGTCTGTTAAAGTTTGAAAATAATCTAGATAATGCAAGCAATTTTGGGGAAGAAGCCATGTTTATGGATTACTTATAGACAGACAATTTACTAATGAAACTGTAGTTGCCAGCAAATTGATCGAATGAGCAAATTTTGATTATGTTTGTAAAATGAGTCAAACACTATTTACCAATTTATGTACACACAGATGTCTGAGCACACAAAATAGTAGGTAATGCTTTTTGAAATGCTAGCTTAATGTTCTACATCTGTGAGAACATCACCTAGTAATTCAATACTACTTAGTGCTTGTAAAATTCTATGTGTGCTGTAAGTGCATACAGTTGGACATTGAAAGTCAAATACATGGAATAGTCAGATATCTTAAGTCAAAATGTTTATAGCTATTGTCGTCTAATATCTTGACTACTTTCAGTTAATATATTATAATAGAAATGAAGGTTAAAAAAAACAAGCAAGGAGGGACATTGTAAATCTACTCTATGCAAAGAAAAACTTTAATGATGGAAAGGGTTAGATATTCATAGTAACATCACCTGATTTGTACCATGGAAATAATGCTCAGTGAAGTTAATGAGATGTTTATAACTCCGTTAGCATTTTTCAAATCTTTACCATTTCCTTGGTATCATTGTCCCTAATTACAAACTAAGGAATTAATAAGAATAAAGTTTTATCTTGCTTTAGTTAACAATTTTAGAATTAAATTCCAGTTTCTTAAAATTTGATGATGGAACCCTGAATATTTTATTTAAATAATATTTCTCTATATTTCTACTCTTAGATATATAAATCCTTAATAAATATATGCAATATAAAAATTCAATAAATACAAACAAATACAAAGGATTTTTTTTTTTTTAAGGTAAATGTATTTAAACTTAATATTCACATAATATAGGTGCCCCATCGTTCCATTCTTTTCTGTGAACCAGTTTCTCCAGAGAGACTTGATTTGTCACAAAGTTCGGTATAGTTTAACCAGGAAGGGAACTACAGGCTAAGAGGTCTGGTATTGTTTGAACACGTAAAAATATTGAGTTCCTGATACTATATTATCTTTAAAATATAGTTCTTATATTAATGATTTAACAGGAGTATTTCAATTTTTTTCATTTGGTCTTATGCATATTTATGAAAAGATGGCACTTTCTATGAAAAAAACTAAAATACTTCTTAGCTAGTTCTTACAAAGTATGAGGGATTATCTATGATATGACATCATCTGGAGGACTATGTGAAGAAGTGCTCAATCCATCTCATGACAAGTTTATTTTAGAGTGCTAAAGAAAGCTCAAGGCGTGGTCATGAGAGTAATTATGAAAGAAAAAAAGACATTAATGAATACACACATGAAAAACTGCAATTCCTAGGAAATACCTGAAGAGGTGTCACAAGAATCATAGAATATGATGATACAGGAGGTTAATAAGGAGACTTTACTGTGCTTGACAATGCCCTTGATTAAGGTCACTGAGGGAAAGTCAAAGATATAAATTCTTTGTTATTCAACACATACTTAACACATGGATACAATTTGAGATCAAAAATTAAAAATATATATAAAAAAAAAATTAGGTATATACCAAGAACTGTAGCAAAACAGCACAAGAACTGGAAACAAAAACTTGTGAGGTATTTTCTGAAAATTGTAAATTGTAGGGTTTCAGAATTTTAATTAATTTCTAATTTTTAAAGGCCAACATAAGACTGTCATTGGGGAAGACAGATTTTTTCATACCACTGCTAGGAATTTGCTTTCTGTATTCTGTCTACAGTCACTAATAGAAATTTGACTAGGTGGACACTGGATGTACTTTAACAGCATCGTTCCTGACAACCCCATTCCTCCAAGCTAAGAAGACAGTAAAAAGTACAAAATGAATAAGCAGCCACCTCTAGGAGATAACAGTAAATTTAAAATATCAAGATGCAATATATAGGTCACAGGGGTACAAGTTAGGTGTATACACTAAAATCCACTTAATAATTAAAGATACACATGAAGGTAGTAGAAACAAGAAAAACTTGAGAAAAAGATGGGAAGTTTGTATACATACTTTGCATACAAGGATTAAGTAATCAAAGAGCTCCACTATTTTAGCAGTGCAAATATACTTCTTTGCAAACAGTATGAATCAGGCATACTTCATGTTACGACCATTAAACTCTTAAAAATCTTAGGTATTTTAATTATTGCCTGTCATTCTATTCACTGACAAGGTAGATAAAATATTATTAATCATTGAAGATGCACATGCTATACATTTCTTGGACAGAATGAGTAATTTAATAAAACATACACATAAAATCCTAAAGAATAAATAGTTTAATCTTTACTTCCTTTGCTATGTAGGCGAAAGATTGCACTTAATTCTTCTTTCAGCACAGCCAAAATAATTTTGTACGGATGTGCTGTTTCTCACTGAGAAGGGTGTGGTCTGACATTTTCTGGCTTAACCACCTCTATGCCAGGGCTCTGTCAAAAGACTTTGGGAACCCAGCTCCTCCTTGTGTCCCATCACATATGAATTATACAGAGTTCCTTGCAATTACTTCTCTTTAATTGTCTGTCATAACTTCAGCCTGTGCTGAAAATTAATGAGTTGCACAGCCCTTATTCTGAGGACAAGATCAATCTGTGGCTCATTTAAGTGTCTATCTAACAATATGCTAAGAGCTCTTGTCTCATTCCAGCACAGCAACTACATTTGGACTCAGAGCTAAACACTGGAACTGTCCAGCTAAATCCAATGAGACGTTGCTCTCATCCTTGAGGCTAAACAGTTATAATTGCTGGGCCTAATTATTTTGTTGGATCAGTGACAACATGCTCAGCGTTTTGTAAGATCAAGATTTGGCCCAGAAAATTTTAGAACTCAGTCCTGGAGTTTGTTTTCCTTTGCAGCTTTTTGGTACAATTGTAGGAAGTAGTCCAACCTTCATGTGAGCAAATAGATACATTAACATTTTTCTCAGTATGAACGTAACTGGGAACATGGACTTTTCTAAAGCAAAATATTTTCTAAATTTTAACAAGAATTTACAGAAAACATTTATTTTTGTAGCTTCAATTCCTCTCTGAAAAGGTATGCATACACATCATACAGATGTAAAGACAGTGCCATGTATGATAACTTTACCTTTGAGTCTAAAAGGAAAATACTTCAGAAGAAGCAGTGTGGTTAAAATTAATCCAATTTTGACCCTAATATCTCTTGCCTTGCCTGACAACTTTGTATATACAAAAAACCAGAAGAATCAGGTGAAGAACAAAAGCCTTATTTCAAAGCAAAGCACAGAATACTAAAAATGGAGCAAGTGGTTAGAGCAACCATGGGAAGCACCTGGCCTTTGTGAATTTAAAATTACACCTGTCCAAAGATTAAATCACTGTCAGCTGTAGTGGTGAGCTGTTACTATGTCCATTTAAATAAAGGGGGGGGGGGGGAAAAAAAAGAAAAGAAAAGAAACAGGCTATTACTTTTAATTAATCACATCTTTCTCCCACTTTATTTTCTCACTGCAGAGATATCACAATAGTAACTCAATCATGTTAAGAAAACTGTACTGTAAAAAACATCTATCACGAAATACATATGCTCTGAACATGAGTTGCATACATAAAGGGCTTGTAAAGGCTACAGAGGTTAGATTTAAGATTCATCCTAACTGAGGCCTGTTCACAGGTTTCCTGAGCCAAACCATAGAAAGCACATCCTGTGACCAGTAGTTACTGGAAATAGTATCCTCTGATAAGGAATTAAAGTTAAATGACAGAATATTGGAGAGGTTTTCTTCCCAGTGGTCTGGCAACTGCATGGTAAGCATCATATAAAAGACAACATATTTGCATTTTTAGTGAGATGGTAATACTTCTGGCACCGTTTTCTGTAGGATGACCAATATTAGTTTTACTTTGTGACTACACCTTGACTCAATTAACAGAGTCTGTTAATTAATAGGGATATGGACATGCTGGAACGTGTCCAGAGAAGAGCCACGAGGATGATCAGAGGGCTGGAGCACCTCCCCTATAGGGACAGACTGAGAGGGTTGGGGTTGTTCAGTCTAGAAAAAAAGAAGGCTCCGGGGAGACCTTATTGTGGCCTTCCAGTATCTTAAGGGTGCCTACAAGAAAGCTGGGGAGGGACTTTTTAGGCTGTCGGGCAGTGATAGGACTAGAGGGAATGGATTAAAGCTAGAGATAGGTTGATTCAGGTTGTACATTAGGAAGAATTTCTTCACCATGAGGGTGGTGAGACCCTGGAACAGGTTGCCCAGAGTGGTGGTGGAAGCCCTATCCTTGGAAGTTTTTAAGACCAGGCTGGATGGGGCTCTGAGCAACCTACTCTAGTGGGAGGTGTCCCTGCCCATGGCAGGGGTATTGGAACTAGATGATCTTTAAGGTACCTTCCAACCCTGACAATTCTATGATTCTATGGTTCTATTGCCATGTAAAAGTTATAACTGGAGTTTGTCAGGTTCCTCTATTCCTTCTTATATCTAAATGAAACAAAAAATATGTTCTCTTTGGTAGGCATTTTTTAATTATCATTACTTCTTGTAAGTAAAGGTTTCTTTTCATAACCTTAGTTGTCTTCAACGTCGATCCACTGGTGATCTAAGCCATTATGAAGCTTCAAACAAGAAAACTGAAATAAAATTCATATGGAAGAGGTTGTTACAGAAAGACTTACATGAGACTAACAATGTTTTGAAATTCTCATTGAATCTTAATTGATTTCCTTATGGAACAATCAATACTTCTGTAGTAGGAACTTGGTTTCAGGCTATGAAAAAACATACAATCACACTGAGATATATATTCACATACCAAGAAGGACTAGAGCCAGACTTTGACACTACAAATTGAGAAACTTCAAGGCCTGTGTTCTGTTGACATTCACAGTGGAATCCAGGGTTCAGTATTAAATACTGACAAATTACACAAGGAGAACTGGAGGAAATTATTTCAGTCATGTTCCTCAGGGCACCAAAAAGCCCCTAATGGGCCTGTCTAGCTTCACCTAGACCTCCATCTATCCCATATCCATACCATCTATCCATTGGCCCACAACCCCCTGTAAGCTTAGGCCTTGGCCTATCTACAGTATAAAAGTACCTGTTTTCAGCTTTTTGTGTAGTTTCTTGGTATCTGCATGGGTGCTTTGGGCTTATGTTACAGCTTGTCTCTGTCCCTATGTACTTCTGACAGGACTCCCTGGATGGATCTAGTTTTTTGCTTGCTGGGTCTGAGGCTGTTGAAGACTCACTTGCCAGTAGCTATCATTTTACCTTCCTTAAGGGAGTCACTGGATCTTGCTGCTCCCTCACACTTGAAGGTGTTGGGTCAAAAGGAAGAGAAATGATCTCCTTACCACCTAAGGAGGGGGGAGCATCACTTAAACTCTTAAATAGACAATAACCTTTAGAATGCTTGTCCTTTTTGTTTGTGTGAAGTGTCACAGATGGATTAGGAAGGAAGGGGATGACTCAGGATTGTTTTTTCTGGACTCATATGAAAAGTAGTCTTGACCACCAGCCTCCTTTGATGGCTGTGTTTTAGTTAAGAGACAGTGTCCACAAATACATTTTGTGATAGTTTGGATGATGACAATTTATTCTATGCACCTTCTAATACAAGGATTCCCTTTAGAAGAAGACAAAAACAAAGCTTTTAGAACAAGGAATGTCTCTCTATATAGAGAAACCAGCGTATATCAAGCTTTGAATGAAAGAAGGTAATGAGTGAGAAGTTCTGTATGTTTGTGTTTAGGTAAAATTAAGTATAGTCAGGAAGAACCTAAACTTTTTATCTTTGCCTAAGCCTTACCTACATCTTTCATTCGGTCTAGCTCTGAACACTATACCAAACCATGCTCCAGATTAATTCAGTTCTATAACATTAGATGGTATAATAATTTATATACCTAAATAATAATTTAATACCTAAATACTTAGATGATAGCATACAGACTTTGGATAATATGATTTTTAGTGAAATGTTGTGAATTGCTATGGAATTATGTATGTTAAAATGTTGTATGCAATGAAACATTTACAAAGACAGAATTTTTTTCTAGACATTAACTATTACTGTTTTCAAGAAAGTTTGTTGGTGTCCGTACCCATACCCAGGCACACAGAGGCCATTAAGGGGGACAAAAAAAGGGGGGGGGGGGGGGGGGGGGGGTGTGTGTGTGTGTGAAAATAAAAAAGGTGTTCAGCAGCCCACATTAAAATTTGTACTGCATAAATGTGAAAGCACAACAATTGATTTGGGATTTTACCAATAAAAGCATTTTACTATCACATTTTCTGTTGACATTTTATTTTAAAAAATCCTCTTATGAAACAAAAATTATTGGAAATGTTTTAAGTAAGATGAAGTTAAGAATAATTTACTTCTTGTGCCTTATATGCTTCACACAAGGCCCTCTTGTTTAGAGATACATTTAGAGAACACTTTGCACACTACAGTATGTATTTTGTTTATAAAATTATAAAAGAATGCTAACATACTTTCTACTGTCTTATAATATCTCTCAATTGCTTTAATAATTTTCCTTCAATACTATTTCTCATATATATAATGAATTCATACAGGGCTCACACTGCTAAAGCTGACCCTATTTTTTCAGGCATGCATGGCATAAGGAGAATTAATTCTTTCCGTATTTTTAGTGTGGTTTACTCAAATTGAGTAGTCAATGAAAACAAACATGCTGAAAAATAATGCAGGAAGTGAATGATATGAACTCATTAAGAAAACAAAACAGAAACAAAAAAGTGTGTGTACTCCGCAAAAATTTTTGGAAAAATTATTCCTTTTACTGTCAATTAAAGAGTAGTATTTTTAATGAAAGGCTATTTTTATAAAATTGAAATCTTTGACTTTCTCTAATAGACAGTCTTTCTGAACTTCTGAAGACCTGCTTTCCTGCAAATATTCTGTTTTGTATGTCTTACTATGTAGTAAAACTGGTTAACCTTTTCTAATTACATGGACAGTAGCTACTGAATTAACTCCACTTATTTTTCTCAGTAGGATTAATTAAATTACTTTTGTTGCTGAAAGCCTGAGAAATGTCACAGGTACTAGGACTATTTTAATAGACTTCCTTTTATAATTCTAACTCCTAATGAAAGTTGCAGATTTTGGTTTACAGTTCCGAGTTTTCACTTTCCCATTTATGACTCCCTTTTTGTAATTATCTTTATAAAAATATATATGTTTTTAAAAATATATAATTGCAGAAACTACAGCCCTATAGAACTATACACACTTCTTCAATTTGTTTACTCCAAAATTACAGTTTTAGAAAAAAAAAGTGAAGTGAAACTATAAAATGCCTAAAAAATATAATCTGGAAAAGTTCAATATTTGTTATTTACTCTCTCACACCAAAGAGAGTTGCAGTCTTCACACTTGGCCTTTAGAACTTTACTTTCTTTTATATCTTATATCCTCTATGCTTTTTTGACTTGATTTCATAAGCAGGTCTGTGCAGTGATCATACCTGTGAATTTATCATAGGAAGGATACTGTCAGAGAAGACTGATTTGATGAGTGACACTCTTCCACCTATTCCACTTCCTTCCTTGTGTTTGAGTAGTTCAACTAGTAAAATGGAGCTGATGGTCTTCTCTAAAAGGGCACATATTGTACAGTTGTAAAAAATAATATAAAGTACCATTAAAAATATTATACACCTCAGTAGTGCTAAACAAAGACAGAATTTTCACGTCAAGTGTTTGCTTAGGAAAACTGATGTTTTTTTCTACAGCTATTGGTATGTGGTACATTTGTGTCTTATTGTCTAAAGGTACTTGTTAAAAAAACCCAAAACGTTCACTGTTCTACTGAGATATGCCATGACAGAGTCTCCAGTTCAGACTTTGCTATGAATGGTAGATGTTTTCTTTTGGATGAAACAGGAGTGGAGGTAGACTGATATATGTGTTTGGAAGTAGTGAATCCATTTTCAGGAAAGCAATTTTTAGTGATAAGGACCTTTGTGATCTCAACTGCGCTGTGCTAACTTAAGGCTATAAATTTTTTCACTTGTGAAATACTTACTGTTAAAAATTAAGTCTTCTGACATTATATGTATCAATGCTGATGTCTTTTCCTTATTCTACTTCATGGTTCTCTCTGGATTAACCAAACTTCATAGCTACTCACTTCCACTAAAATGTAGCTTCCAACAGACTGGCAAGAGAAGGAAAATAGTTCATGGCAATTATGTAACCTGTATAGAAAAGAGGATTCAAGTGTCATTTCTGACATAATAATAAAAAGTAAACAGAAACATTGTCCTGGCTCTGAAAAACCCTAAATCTGTTTGCACTTAAAAAAAACCCCACCCTGATTCTTTGAATTGGACTTAATGGAAGTACATTCATTTTCAGCTAATCTGAGCAGACATTTTTAGAGCTGTAGGTTTTATTCAATTACAAGAAGGGAAGTAATTTATTTACTTGTGTAATATCACAGGTCTGATCCAGGCTTAGGAGACACGGAACTAAACTTCCATGAAAATACCCACAGCTCCTTTTAGAGTGATATTAATAAAAATGAACAAATGTTATAATGTTAATAAATTGTTTATAATTAAATAAACTATTTTGACTGTGAGATCATTCTACATAGAAGAACAGCAGGCACCACTGATGATGGGTATGATGAAAAAAAGTGCAAGTAAATATGGAGACTTTTTTCCTGAGTCCACTGTAGAATTTTCTCTTATGTTTTTTTTCTGTAGCTAAGATAATCTATTAATTTGGGTTGTCTTTGTTTCACTGAGGCGATGTAGCATTTGTACAGTATCTGGAAGTTCTGCTCATTATACTGCTTCACCAAGACAGGATTTAAGCCAAAACTATGTTTAGACCATGGGCAGAAGCAGTCTGAGAAGGGAGACTTACCTGGTTATAAAAGCTCAATATAAGTACCTCAAACAACATCTGGAGAATTGTTCAGAAATATAATGATACTCTGCACTAGACAGACCACATCTGGAGTATTGTCTTCAATTCTGGTCTCCCCAGTTCAAGAGGGACAGGGAAATACTTAGAGTTCAACAGAGAGCTACAGACATGATTAAAGGACTGTAACATCTCTCTTACGAGGAAAGGCTGAGAGCCCTGGGGCTGTTTAGCCTGGAAAAGAGAAGACTGAGAGGGGATCTTATTAATGTTTACAAACATCTGAAGGGTGAGTGTCAAGTAGAAGGGGCCAATCTCTTTTCAGTGGTGCCTTGTGATAGGACAAGAGGTAATGGTAGCAAGGGGAAACACAGGAAGGAAAAACTTCTTCACTCTGAGAGTGACAGCAATGGAACAGCCTGCCCAGAGAGGTTGTAGAATCTCCTTTTCTAGCGACTTTCAAGACCCACCTGGATCTGTTCCTCTGTGGCCTGCCCTAGGTGTTCCTATGTTGGCAGGGGGGTTGGACTTGATGATCTCCAGAGGTCCCTTCCAACCCCTACCATTCTATGATTCTATGATTTATCTGTGTTTTAACAGCAGGAAAAAAAAAATTCACAGCAGGAAATTATGTACTTCTTTAGATGGATATAACTATGTAAAGTATGGATAAAAGCTTATTTCAGGATTTGTTACCCTAATGTTTATGGATTTGAAATATACTGTCTGCATATGTTTCCAGTAGTGGGAATGATGTCTTGAATTGAAAATTTTCACATTTTCTCTATTACATTAAATTGTTTGACTATGCTCCGCTTGGTTTTGGCCCTTATCATTTAATGTTTTCCCAATTGAACTAATTGGGAGCTAGAACAAGTCAATGATGTTTTGCAGGGTGAGTGAATTGTAAAATGTGAGCTTAGGTCAAAATACTAAAGGCAACTTCAGTGCCAGAGAACAGTCCCATTTATTGTACTGAAACAGATGTAGCCTCTACAGGGAACCATTCTTATTTTAAAGACTGTATGAAATACAAAAATATTTTTCATCTTTACTCTCAATTTTAAGGCTTCCAACATGTTGTGGGTTGACCCTGGCTCAGCACCAGGTGCCCACCAAGCTCTTCTATCACTCTCCCCAACCCCCGTCAGCATGGCACCACACAGTGAAAGAATAAGATGAGAAGAGACATGGGTTATGATAGATAAGATGTTCTTCTCTACTTCCTGTCCACAGGAGATGTCGGGCTGAGTCAAGGAAACAGGGCTCCAGAACACGTAGCAGCCGCTTGGAGGACAAAGCCGAATGCCCCCCCATCCTCCTCCTGCCCTCTCCCTTTATAGTTGAGCTGACATCATATGGTATGGAATATCCCACTGGTCAGCTCAGATTGGCTGTATCCTCTCCCCTATCTTGCCCCCCCAGACTCTGGTGCTATGTGAGCACTGGCATTCATAACACGGGTGTGTTATCAACACCCTCTAGCTCCCATGTAGCATGAGGGCTGGATGGGGAAAAGCAGCTCAGCCAGACCCACTACATGACAATATTGCATTCTGAGCTCAGATTCTTCACTCTATACTCTGCTGTATACTTTTCTATTTAAAAGATATGGCCTTAGGTGTAACAAATACAATATTTTATCAATATCACAAAAAATTCTTAGTAATAACAGTTATTGTTAGTTTTTCTCAAATGATGATACAGTGCTACCAACATCTTGTCTTCATAGCTTCTATGGACACTACAGATATAACTCTAGCAACCACTTTACATGGGAAATCATTATATAAATTGAATGTATATTTTTATTAATCACTCTCTTAACTCAAACCTATAATATGAAAAAAATGCATTAATACCCCCTCTCTTTTTCTCCTCCTGCCATCTCACCAAGACATGGAAGATGGGAGACTATGATGATTTTCTTCTACAATTCCTACTAGGTCCAATTGTATCTGGCAATTGGGAATTTCAGGCTGGTTTCTCCTTACTAAAATTTGTAATGACTTTGTCAGACCAATGTGGTCGTGGTGAAGCATGCATGATTACTTCATTTGATCCATCTTGAGTAAGTGTATTTCAACTTAGTCTAATACTGCAGGGTTCTGTGAGGTGACAGAGCTTTCATCTGTGAATTTATTATTTTTTCCAAATTTTGAAAACAACTTAAAAGTAACAGCTAGTATTCACCCATTCAAATCTTTGGTTTCTTTCTTGTTCTGTCCCTGTGATCAAGAATCCATATACTCTGTTATGTCCATTTAGTTTCACTGCATGTGATGTTCAAATATTTGATAAGGAAATATGTTGATTTAAGTCAGAAACCATCAATGTAGTTAAATGATGAGATGCAATTTTTTTTTTCTTTTTAAAGACATCTGCTATAGAAGAAAATAAACAATTTGCTTTTACTTGAGCAAATATCTGGTTATCATAGACTTAAGTTAGGTCAGTGTCATCTTAGAAAATAAGTTCCTCTAAAAATAAATTATTTCCCAATCAAAATGACAATGATTTTTGTAGACAAGAAACGTATTACACTTTTGAACAAAAAATATTAAAATTCTTAGACTATCAAAATAATAGAAACAGATCTTATTAGCACATTATTGTTCAACTAGGATGTAATCCTATTTTATTTAAATTAATCTCTCCTACTTTAGTAAAAACCATGTAAACAACTTAGATCATGAGGTCAATACTGATTTTATTTTTCCCAAATAATTCAAAACAATATGTCTAATGTGTTCTCTTCATATGTGATCTAAAACAAACTTAAGAAACCCTTAGAAACTACTTCAGATCTTGCTTCTTTTTTTTGTTTTCAAACAACTTACATGGAATTTAAAGTGACTTTTAGTAGTGAACTCTTTGTAGTGCAATTAAAGTTGCCTCTATTAATATATATAACTATTTAATATAACACCAAATGTTAAACTTATTTATGTGGCAGGTGACCTTAATGCTGGGATCATTTGTACGTTTAGCTCATGTACATAGGCTTATAGTAAGCCTCAATGAACCAAGTTTCTTTTCCAAGAAGAAGGATAAACATCTCCAAATTTATTACACACTATCAACTCTTCTGACTGCTTCAGGCACGCAGCTGTGAGAACTTTTTGAAGACAGATATGTAAGTGCATCTATTCCCTTTTATATGTGGTAATATGCTTTAGATCTTCCTTTGCCTTTCATTCTTTGACGTTATTGGTGATGCATATGTCTTGGGGAACATGTTTTGACTCCATCGAGTGCTTTAGCAATATTCTGCAGGCATGAAACTGCAGATTTCCCTGGTCGGCTTCTAAGTGTGATGAATGATTATTAGATACTGTTTGTCATCAGAGACTTTATGGGCTTGTTTATTGAGTGCTATTTTAAAATTAGATAATGTATGGCATTGTTAAACTCTCTTTGGAACAGATGAAAGAGGAGAAAAGGATTGTCAACAGACTTGAGGTTGAAATAGGCAAACAGAAACAGCAGATTCCTGGAAATAGGAAGCTTGTCTCATTTATAAGGTTGAATGAGGTAAATATTGGGGTTTTCTCAACAGATTCTTTTATAGAGCTTTTGATAACATGGCTTTCATGCAGACAAGGGAAGACTATGGAGCGGTACTGACATGAACTGGTATGGAGGTAAACCAGACTGAACCACTTTGCCTTTAGTCTATGGAATGTTCTTTTCTTTTTAAAAAAACACTTTATATAGACATAGGAAATGGTTTTATCTAGTTAGGATTATCTTTGACTGAAACCTGCTGCAGAGTGAAACTAGCAGGTGGAAATATATTTGAACGTTAATTGTATCATATTGCTGAGATGCTGTAAGAATAACCATTGTCAGAAATATTATTAAAGTGAACAGAGATACCTGAATTATGTACTGGTGATACTTGAAACTTGCTTGATATCTATCTGCATTTGTCCAGATTAATTTTTTCACAGGTAGAAAAACTGAAATCATAGAAACAATGCAAAGGGTAGTTTTCTGGATCATGGATACTAGCTGAAGTAAATCCTCAGTGAATGTCTACCAAGACTGGGTATTCAAAGAAATATTTGAAAAACATGAGACAAAAATGCTCCCAAGACTTACCAGCTGATGAAAGAGGAGAAAGAGGCAAACTCTTAAAAAATCTGCTTAAGTAAACTCTTCCACCCACTTCCAACAGTGTTGTCACATAACTGCTATAAAACATGTCTGTGGGTGCAAAAAACTTTGCATCACATTTGAGGCATGTAGTAGTGAAGACACACACAAGAACTATCTCAATCACCAATGGACTTAGTAAATACTAATTTGTCAAGTAAAATAACAGAGAAACTTTAATGAAAATGTCCATTATTATTTGCCACCAGATTAGCATTGGTGGCATTCATTGTCATACTTGGTGTATCAAGATGGGGGTCAGTCTGTTCTCCCAAGTAACAGGCAATAGGACAAGAGCAAATGCTCTCAACTTGCATGGGCGGTGGAGGTGGGGCAGTGGTAGAATCACCATCCCTGGAGGTATTTAACAGATGTGTGGATGTGGTGCTGAGGGACATGGTTTAGTGGTGACTTGATAGTGTAGGGTTAATGGTAGGACTTGATGATTTTAAAGGTCTCTTCCAACCAAAATGATTCTAAGATTAATTCTAGATACTTTAAAAGGTAAAGGAGTGAATATTTCTTATTGAGAAATAATTAAGTAAAAAGTAAAATGATGTAATTTTATGTGTTGTATCAGTAATTATATGCATAAAAAACAACAACAACGAAAAAGAAGTCTATTCATATATATATCTCTACCTATTTTCAGATACTGATGGTAAAGTCTTTTGAATCAATTTGAATTCATTGTGGTACGTGGAAGCTAGTGGCTGAAATATGTCGCTATTTCATAAATATAACACTTTTCCGAAGTTGAAAATCTTTTGAAAGTCCAGTGCTTTTTTTGTATTTATAAACTCACTGGGGCAATAATTTTTGTTCCAAATTCAGTTGAAAAGCTGTCTTCTCAACTTGATATAAAAATATCAAAGAACCCTGTTTCAGATAGAACCTGCAGAAAAAATAATTTTCCTGCTCTAAATTGTAATGGAGGTATTTGTTCAGTGTTGAGGAGAAGAATATCAAGAATGCTCCTGAGAAGCCTTAAGGTGTCATGTAGTGTTTATCTGCAGTCTTTGGACTAAGCAATAGTTAAGCAGCTATCTTTTTCAACCTAGGAGTACTCTGAGTATTTTATCTGAATGTTCACTCGGCTTTAAAAAAAAACAAACCAAAAAAGAAAAACCCCAACCAATTTTGATCTCTTTCCTTCTACTTAGTAATGGCCTGGGTAATTTTTGCTCTTGATGGTACCATTAAGTTACATATACATTTCAAATTCAGTGTTTGACAAACTTGGACTTGGAAGATTACTATGAATTTAATACTGACAAATTCCCAGTACCAATATGGCTTTCTAAAGTATTTTCAAGGCGAGTTACCTGTGGGCAGTAGTTGAACTACACCACAATCTGACTGATCTTTGTTGGCAGAGTTCAGTTTAAACCTTTGCTATTAATACAGTCCAGATAGGATTATAGCAATTCTGGAAGTTTTATTGATGACTTCTCTCTGTTACTTGGAAAGCTCCATCCAGTTTCAGAAGAAACTGTCTGTTTCCACAATCTCTGGTCGAGAGGGTGATGCATGCTCAGTGTTATTCCTCCTTATTTTTTTCTTGTAGATTCAGTTCTTATGAGCTATCTTTGGTAAAAGTTAAAGGAGAAGTGTTAAATCCATGCTAGTAGAATGTTCCACGGTCACCCATTTACCATGGGTGCTGGACAGATGATGTGCCTCTCTGCAGAAGTGTGTTCATTTGGAGAGGAATGAGATTTCTGAAGGGAATCTCCCAATTGTCTGCACTCACTGACATGTTTGTATCATGGAGCATTCCCAGACTATACCGACTCAGTTGCTTGTGGATGAAACAACAGAAAAATGCACCACAACCTCTCATGGACATTGAGTACATATAATAAGATGAAACTCTCAGAAAACAATATGGCATCAGGTCTTCAGTAACACGTTATGCTTCACAGCCCTCTCCTATGATAACTGCATTATGTGTTTATGCAAATATAGCCAATGACATTTCGGAGTCGAGCAGTGGAAAATAGAACACCTTGTGTCATTTGCTCAACAAATTCTGATTATAAATAAAAATTTATAAATACTTCATTAAATTCATAAAAAGCTCAGAGTTCCCTTTTAAAATGAGAGGAATATGCTAATATCTACTTATTCCTTCATTCTCATCTTTTAAAACCTACATGCCATGGACATGTAATTACAGATGCACACACACTTTACTGGACATGGATGCGGTGTTTTTTCAGCTGACACAGCAAATGCTCGATGAAAAATTTAAGGAGCAAAGTTAAGCAACACATTAAAAAAAACTCAACCCTTTGTCAATTACAGTAGTGATGGTTCTCATCAGATATACAGTAATCACTTCTTATCAGTGATTTGTGACTGACACCAAAACAATTAAATTACATGAGAAACTTTTCCAATGGCTAGCTTGCAATCAGACGTGATATACAAGTTAGTCCATAAACGTAATTGTGTCTTGCAGTGAACTCCAAACTCTAAGAGATAATATGCCTATCCCTTATTTATCTGTGTAGACACAAAAGAAACCAGAAAAGGGAGGTTGTATAAGTATTCCAAACATTTTGTAGCCAGATCTCATGATGAGCTTGAGAACAATGTGCAAGTTTCAACAATTGACTCTTTTGTCCTAATAGCAGTGATCAGTGGCAGAGTTTCTTAAATCAATATAAAGCTAAGCAGGAAAGAAAATACCTCTGAGTTAGGGAACTGGTAATGAAAATGTCACAATATATTATTATATACAAATCCACACCACAAAGCAAATGACAAAAACAAAGGAGGAAATAATTTGATTTTCTGGTTTGTGCTGGACTTTTGCTCTGAAAAATTTGCAATGATCGCATAATCTATATAACCCAGATTTTATTTTGGTTTTGGCTTTAGGCACTTTGGATATTAAATTGTATTTTTGCTCCTGCAAACAATAATTTTCTAATGTCACTGTTGTTAACTAGATTTAAAATCTTGAAATCACTCAATGGTATGTCTCAATGAACAATCTTTCCTCCTATAATACTTCTATATAACATTGAGTATTATTAGGTTGTCTTTTACCAAAATAAAAGCAAGTAACAATATGAACTAATGTTCTTGTGGCAAACCATTTTACACAATTACAAGGCTCAGAGTCTTTATAGATTCTCAAAAATATTTTCTAAACTGCATATAGAAATGGTTTGTGTTGTTTACCTTTAGTTATCACAGTATTTACAAAACTAAAACTTCTGCTCAACTATGTGTATATTCACTTTGCCATAAAGTGTAGATACAACAAACAAAATAAGCTGTAGTCACTTTTCAGCGACTGTCCTGGGCAGAACCAAAGGTAAGCAGATCATGATGATAAGTTGACTTGTAAAAACAGTATTGGGAAAAAACATTTAATGTGAACTGAGGAGAGGAGAGGAGAGGAGAGGAGAGGAGAG
>JANVCC010000010.1:44444518-44490392 GCA_025345505.1 Todiramphus chloris collaris | reverse complement strand
GAAGGGAGAAGGGAGAAGAGAGAAGGGAGAAGAGAGAAGAGAGAAGAGAGAAGAGGAGAGGAGAGGAGAGGAGAGGAGAGGAGAGAAGAGAAGAGAAGAGAAGAGAAGAGAAGAGAAGAGAAGAGAAGAGAAGAGAAGAGAAGAGAAGAGAAGAGAAGAAGAAGAAAAGAGAAAAGTTTATCTGATTTAAAGTAGTGTATAAGAGAGATCCAAGTGAGTAAGATAATGTTCATCTCTAATGTTCTTGGAGATTGAACAAAATGTTGGATTAGATATGAGGTTCCCCTAAACTAATAAATTATTCTGTCAAAAAATCTGTGCTGAAATGGATATTGGATTGGGCATTAAGCAAGTCGCTACTTGACCTAAGGCACGCTATATCATTTATAAGAGACTTAATTAAAATCACATACTTACTAGGTCATATTTCATCTTACTTAAGAATTATTAGTGTTAAAAGGAGTGAATACAGTCAATGAAAGTTGAAAAGCCTAATTATGTAGAAGTTAAACTGTTTTTTATTTGAGGATGAAATTTCAAGCCAAGGGCATGTTTAGAAAAACAAAAAGCCATTAGAGGAGTCAAAAGTGACAAAGGTAGAGTGAGTATTTGGTGTTTGAGAATTATGAGATTATAGCCTCTTTCTGTCTCTTCATCCTTACTGAAACAAGCATATCAGAAAATTTTTATTTTACTGATGGTGCATTTGACTTAAATTGTATTTTCTTCTAGGTAATTTAATGTATTTTTGAATTACTATAGCACCTCTAAAATCCTGTCAGACAATTACCTTTTTCTCTTCTCAAAGTGTTCTGATTCACTTGCTCTAATTCAACTTTAGATATTTATTACACTTTTGCACGTATACTGCTTGAAAGGATTTGTACCCAGGAAACTTCTGTATGGTAAATTATGTACAATTATAACATGCAAACCTCATTTAGGGATAAAAGTCTAAAAGGATTAAGGAACAACATTATCTGAATGAAGGCATTTCAGTATTCTCTTCTACTGTTGATCTTGTCCATCTGCTTCATTTCAGAAAGTTAACAGATTAATGTTTCTATCTTTATTGTTTCCTTTATATCTTCAAGGCATTTCTGTTTTAAACTGTTTTCTTCATAAAAAGACATACAGAGGCAAAGTTAGCAATGACACCTTTTCGCCTAGCATTGCATTTTCCTAAGAAAAAATTACTACCTCAAAAATAATGACCTGCTTTTCTTTTTTATTTTGTTTCAGAATATTGTACAATTGAAACCATAAATGCAAAACAGAAAAAGACCCCCACCTTTTGGAACAGGGGAACCTTCTCAGTGTTTACCACATGATGTGACTGCTTAATAAGCATTTTAGATGCGAAACAGTGAAATTTAACAAAATGGACTGTTCTATGTGGTCAATGACTAGCAAATCCATATTCATGTAAGTTTGACAGTTAGCTAATATTATAGTGTATATTTAAACACCATTCAATGTTCTATTGATATTCACTTTTCAATTTTAAATTATGTTAATAATTAATATTGTTATTTCTAAAGTTAGACACGTCTTTGATCTGGTACTGCTATCTGCAGTATCAAACAGTGAAACCAATCATGTGCCAACAGAACCTGAAATCAAACCTGTCAGAAGATAGGATGCCTAATCAGTATTTTCAGCTACACTTCCAAGTGGAAATTTTATTCTCTTCATTAAGTTTATGAAGTGCCTGGGAATCTAAAATGGAAAAGCTTGATATCAAGATGACTTCAGATGCTGTTTTCACAGAAAGAATATACATGGAGGTTCAGCCCCACACATGTTCTACATCTCATGTAAGTTTTCTGTATTAAGCTTCACAGGAAATAAAAGCTCGTATTTGGACAAAACCATCTCAACTATACTTGCCCCTGGGCAGAGGGATGAAGAATAGTTTTCACATATCTTAAGGACTACGTTTTCATTCAGACTATGGCCATCTGAAAGTTGCAAAACTACCACCACATGAACTTAATTAAAGGCAAATTCAGGAAACTAAAGGAATAGTATAATTTAGAAGCTTCATTCTCCTATCTTGAAGTCTTATTTTACTTACTGATTTTTAACATCCACTGTAAAATATGTGCTAATCATTTTCTCTAGTGTAACGTGATTAGAAATGAAGGTGTTGAACACAGCTTTAAGGTGAATCTGCCAAGGTGTTTCCCATATGATGCACCCCTCAAAACATTAACATAGAAACTAGAGTACTGAAATTCTTGAAAATAAAAAAGTTGAAGTCACTACTAAAATACAAAACTTTCTCCAGCCCATTGTATTGATTTGTGTTTCTTGAAAGCTATATCCTGTGCACACAAAAAATTGCTAGCCTACTTCTGAAATGTAAATTCTGTGATACTGCGAACAAATTCACAGCTTTTATCATTGTCATTGAAGTAAATTTATTTTCAGAAAAATGTTTCGAGCAATACAAATTATATTCATGATGGGATAAACTATTTATATAATGCTCTCTATTGAGAGAGTGCTGTTTCTGTTTATTTTAATTACCACAAATAAGCTCAAACTTTTTTTTCTAAAATGTCTCCATCATTACCATTCTCTGTAGCTCCATAGTAGGATGTTGGTTCCAAATTACTTCAGGGTGAATGGTGCATCATTCCAGACTATAACAGAAACACCCTAGAGAGCAGTCTTCAGGGGCTATACAGGCAAAAACCTGTTCTTTTAATGTACTTCAGATTTGTTTCCTGTCCTCAGCAGGACATTTCAGTTTCAGTTGCATAAGAAATGGGTAGTTGGAGTTATATGACTGGATTTGTTGTGGAAAGATTTTATTCATTTTGTTGCTTGATGTGTTGTTAATTGTGTGGATACATTTCAGCTGAACTTTGATTTAAACCCAGAAGTACAGAAACTCTGAGAATCTGTCAGGGAGCTGTAATAGTAGAAGGCTATAAATCACTCAAGTAGCTGAAGTATATTTTGTGCATTTAAAGTTACTTCATTTTCTTTTTTGCTTATGAAAGTCTTCTTCACGGAAAGCTGCAAACATAATTTAAACAGTAATTGCAGTATCAGAAGCATACTTTTCAAATATCCAGAAATAAAAAGTCAAATAAGGTGCCTGAAATATATTACATATTTCTCCAAAACATACTATGGAATAATAAAGCAGTTTTTATTTTAAAAGGAAATCTTTTTTTGCCTGTCTTTAACAACCAGTAAATAACATATTGACTAGTCAGTGGTATCATTCTTAAAGCTCAGTAACCCTGGAACTGCCTAGTGGAAAACTGTGTTCTTCCAGATGCAATTTTTCTGTTTCTTTCTTCTCTGCAGAGAAGATACTCTTTATATTTTGTCATGTTTTCCTTTAACAGAGATAATTGTGTGCCTACAGAATTCATTAAATGGAATTTCTCCAAAGAGGTGGATTCACATGCACGGGCCTGTAAGCTTTGTGCGCAGTCACTTCATGCCTTAGAAAATCCCAGGACTAAAGTGTTAGGAAATAAAAAATCATGACTTCAGGTTGCATTTCTCAAACAAAGCTCATGAGCTTCAGCTATAATCTGACAAAATAGTTGTCTATAATAAAAGGTTTCAAGTCATTAGAGCTTGAAGCTGCAGCACAACTCAATGCTTGCTGTACTTCTGGTGCTTACAGCTTTTTCTGTCATCTTAAGCAGATTTTATATAATTTTACAAACAGATTAAAAAAAAAATCATGCTGATGGCAAACTTTTCCCATTCTTACTCAGTTTTAAAGGAGCCTTAGTAACACGCAGGTGGCTCTTGGTGTGACTCAGATGAGGCCCTATGATTTCTTATAGCAACCAATTCTAGCACCATTTCCCAGAGTAGTATCATCTTCCACTGATAAGGATAAATCATAGTTGCTAAAGAGCAATGATGATACAACAAAGTCAAAGTTTTTAAATTAACATATTTATAGCTTACTGTGAAATACATGTGAATTACATGTTTTTTAGCAGCTTACTAGTAAGAAGAGATCATTATATTGATCATTCTGTTCAAGTGTATCTTGATGCTTTTGAATGATAGCAGTGACCTAGATTTTTGCATGAAAATTATTATATTCTTTCAGAAGTGCATTATAATTGCACCTTGCTACATACTTAATTCTTCCTTTTTCTAAGGTATTTATTGATTATTCATCACCAGTTTGGATGTGTTTCTATCCAAATGCATAGCCACTTCAGTACCAATATGACCTTGATGGTAAAGTTCAGCATTCACACTGCTTGTCTCTGAAATCAGTTGTTCTGCTGAATATCTGCAGTGTAGGGCCATTAGGAGCTTATGTACAGCCCTGTACTGACCCTGCAATGCTACCTGTTTAACTGTTAAGGGCATTGTGTTTTCAGCTAATGAGTGAAGAGCTGGTACCCAAGAATCCATCACTATACTACTTGAACACTATTACATTTGAGTACTTCCCTAAGTTTTAGGAAATAAAATGAGAAAATAGATTATGATACCATTACTATTGGAGCTCAGAGAAACTTTTCTTAAGATTTTCCAACAGTTTAACTTACAAAAAAAATTGGCTACTCACCTCAGAAAGCTTTCATCATTCTAAAAGAAATATTTCATATAGGGGAAGGCACAATATAGTGCAAGAGATAGTAATAATGTAATTGTGGGTGATTTACAGAATTAAAATGAGTTGTCCTATTTAATATAAGGTGTTTATTGGCCTTTGTATATGAATTCAGTTATTAGCTGACATCATTATTTCCTCTTAACTAATGTTTCTCTTAAGTTTCAGTTCTATAGTGAGGGTATGATGTAAGTGCTGGACAACCTCAATGTTTTCTGGAAGAAAAAAGTAGGAAATATAACATTTTAAGAAAAGACTGTAAACTTGAAGATACACATTGCTTATGCTCACTGATTTTTAAATATGATATGCATTTACAAAGCCTTAAATTTAAGGAAGTTATTGTATGCATGGCATTCTTCTGATATTTTTCCTTCTATTTTTTAAAAAGCTGACAGCATTTATTATCTATTTAAATGTCAGTCCTGTCTAGAGCTGATAATGAGATATATGACCTTTCCCAAAGATCTGTTAATACACATCTCCAAGGACTGAAAAAGGGAGAGGTGTTTATCAGCAGGTGCTTCCTTTCTGAGAACATGTGGTACCCTTTACTGGAGGCAGAAAGGCGGGATGGACCATATGAACAAGCAGTGGACATGGCTGGCAATTTCACTAACATGTTCTTTCAAATAGAAGTAGTAGCATACTAAATTGTGGCACTCACTGCTGACAGTTTTCATCCTAGTGTGAGAAATTAGAAGTCCCCATTGTGGATTATTTGAAATTATATTAAGAGATCTCATTTAAAACAAGCAAAAAATAAAATAAAAGTTAGGATAGTAATATGTGACACTAAAAGAATCCTTGCCATTATGAGAAGTGTCATCATTTCCTAAAGAAACTGTGGAGACTGCAGATAGATTGCAATAAACTTGAAGGATGCAATACACTTGAACACTGAGGATGCTTAGTTCCAGATCACTGTAACCTCTCAGTGCAGCAGAACAGTCCTTGATTAAGCCCCCTTGGAATGATCATCAGAAAGTTCAGAAAATTTCTTCATATTCCTGCAAACAGTAAGATTTGTTTCAGTCTTTCAGTACTGGGATGGTATTAGATTGTTCATGTGTCTATAGTGTCATGGAGGCAAGTTAGTGCATGTTATTGGATAACTTTAAAGTCAACCAAAGAGCATTCAGTAATAGAAAATTTGAAGACAGTAGTTATTTATCCTTCTTCTTCCCCCAGCTTTATATGATGAGCATGATGTCACGTGGTATGGAAAATCCCCTTGGTCAGTAAAGATCAGCTGTCCTGGCTGTGTCCCCTACCAAATTCTTGTGTGCCTCCAGCCTACTCGCTGGTGGGATGTCATGAGAAGCAGAAATGGCCTTGACTCTGTGAACACTGCTCAGCAAGAACTAAAACAGCCATGTATTATCAGCACTGTTTCCAGCACAAATCCAAAAAATAGACCCATGCCTATGTGGTATGTAAAGAAAAATAATTCTAACCCAGGCAAAACCAGTACACTGGCCTACTCTGGTGCTACAGTCTTTCAGGAGAACACCAGGAAGTGGAAGTTCATCTACTTCCTATAGTAAGCACAGGAGTCTGGAGACACGGACAGTTGACCCCACAAAGTATGACTGCATGAGCTAACAAAGCACTTGGCAACACAGTGTACATTTGTTGCTGTTTACCTGGGAGCGGAGAGATGCAACAACACACAAACTCAGCGAGAGAGAGAGTTTACTAATCTATAACCTCGCCCCATATACCTCAGCCCCATAAGGCAATTGGTCAGTGATTGGCTAAAGTCCTAATTGAGAGAACCAGGGAAAATCCCTCTGCTAGCAGCTTTTCAGCATCCATATACATTGATGTGTTTGGAGTTTTATGTCTATGACAAAATCAGAAAATGTAGGCTAATGCAGCCCAGACTTGCACCATTTCAGAAGTCTGAAAAAGTAAATGTACCATTTTGACTTTCACTCAAAAACTGACGGAAATTCCAATGAAATTATTTCTGTGCACCATAGATGCATAGAAAGATACATCTGCATATAATGCCAAAGAAATAATGTTTTTAAAAAATAAAACACCACCTTACTGAAAAAATAGCTAATGCTGGCATCCAAGACAAAAAGGTAAAGGGTAACCATGACACATTAGTGCTGTGTTGTTTAGTAGCTCCGAAGCTACTCTTCCACATTGTATTCTTCCTTTTAGTGCACTTCTTCAGGGAAACTGTGGCCTCCTGTTGTGTTCACACTGTATAACTCAGTGCATAATTCCAAGCCTCATGCAGATACAGCCATGAGGTAGCTAACAAATATCACTGGCCATATGGTACAATAGACTGAGTGAAAATCAAACAGTAAAGCGATGAAGTTTGAAGAGAGCTTTTTTTGATACTCATCATTTTATCTGGCTGAACAATATTAGTAGTACTTCAGGCTAACTACAAAATATTGGTTCAGGAGTACTGAAGTTATTAATAAACATATTAAGATGGGCAAAGATGAAAAAAAATTATTTAATTTTGGAATTAAGGGAATGTTTTGTCTTTTAATTTTGAAATTAAATTGAGCAAAAATTTACCCATGGCTTGACTCATGCTATTTTAACTTTCTAATTTTTGTGTCTCAAATATTTATGCCAACTGAAAAGATGAATAATCAAACATTTGAACCTTGTGATTACTATCTTTGTGGCAGCTTTAGTAACCCTCTGTAAAGTGTACAATATGGTAAAAGATAATCTGAAATACATGGCTGTTTCTAGCAGTGCCTCTCCCTTTCTTGTTTTCCAATGTGCAGTACTTATAAATCACCACAAATAGAAATTGTGGTGTATCAAAGATAATTTCTTAGTGAATTAATAATTATCTCAGGACTATGCATATGCTTAAGATTTAAGTACATGCTTAACTTGGCTAACCTTTATATATAATACTATCTTTTTTGTACTGACATCTTTTAAAAAAAAATTATGCTTGAGGAAATTCAGACTGTTCAAAATTAGGCTTTTAGAAATTCTATTTGTAAAAAATGTTTAAAAATTCCTTGTTAAACCTTAAGCTTAATACTAACATTTTCTGAATGTCTAAAAATTTAATTGAGTAATTTTTGGTTTGGTTACAGCCAGAATTAGATTGTACACCACAACAGTAATAGTTATTATGGTTATACTCATAACCTTCAGCAACTTAAAATGCCATTTTTATAATGTATAATTTCATTTTTATTTAATACTGAGGCAACTGAGACAGTTATGTGGATTTATAATCAGATATAAGTGGGACATCTTAATTATTATAATACTCAATTGGTTTATTTCCACACTTCTTTTTTGTTATTTCTGCAACTCACTTTTAAACAGGATTATTAAACATTTTTTTCTACAAAATTCAAATGCTATTATTTAAAACCTCTATATAAAATGTATATGTTTTTATAAAGATGAAAGAGATTTTCACAAATTAGATATTGGAAAGAGAAGCAATAATTTTGAATCTTGAAATTAATCTTATTTAAATGCACATGAATTTAATTTATGTAAACAATTGCTCATATTTTCATTTACAATAAGA
This sequence comes from Todiramphus chloris collaris, assembly GCA_025345505.1. Lineage (NCBI taxonomy): Eukaryota > Metazoa > Chordata > Aves > Coraciiformes > Alcedinidae > Todiramphus > Todiramphus chloris. Next base: position 44,482,245 of record JANVCC010000010.1, on the reverse strand, counting down.
GATGTTATCAGCAAGAGATGGTATTAATTAAGCTTTCATCTCTCTTTAGTTTTTGATTTATGTGTCTGTCTCTAAGTTGATATTAAGTTACAGTTTTTAATACTGAACAAAAGGTGTATGATATATTAGAATGATCTTAAAATCCATATGAGACCATGATGTTTATTAAGAAAGTTTCTGAATCTTCTCATAACTTCAGACAATATTTTCTATCCTGTATAAATGTAAATTGGAGATAAGCCCTAATTATGAGACATACTGTCTTGTTACAAAAAGCCACTCCTGAAATTTATCAGTCCTGCTTTTTATGGATGTATTTTTTAACAATTCTGCTTGAGACAAAAGTATCAGATTAATTTAAATGTAGACAAATTACACTATGTTTCACAACACAGAAGAAATCCCTTATTAAAAATTCTAACCAAAGATTTATGACCCTCCCAATATCTTTCATCCCTGACTGATTCCTCATGTCTTGTTTTCATTCATTCTTTGGCAGCTCTTTCTGGCTCTTTCTTGATAAACCAATCTGCCAGTTTCACTTTGCCCTCTATAGATCCCATTGCATGTGTTTTTTGGTGCTTACTTCTGAATTTGTCATATCCTAAGTTTTGCTTTCAATGTTTCTAGCTACTTAACATCTTTTTAATTCAATAAATGTCAAAAAAAAACCCTGCTGTTCTGGAAAGCATTCCTTTAGCTCCCCAACTTAAATTTCAGTCTTGAGCTTCTGTAAATCAATTCAAAGGCTCTCTAGCTTCAGTGTGAGATAAACTAGACTCTTATCTTGTCTTTCTACTTCCTAACTCCAAACTGTTTGCTATAACTCTGTTTTTTCAAAATATAAGTTGCCACTGTAAAGATGTTTTGCTGTGCTATAAGGAAACTATAAACAACAGCAGAAACATTATCCACAAACCCCAACAGGGGGCTATGCAAAAAAATAAAAATCATCATGTAATTTATGGCTTGTGCATACCATCTCCAGGAAGACAAACCTTCACACAAAAAGATTTTGTTAGGAGCTGCCAAGAACATTTATGTAAGAGCCTAGCAGTGATGTTCACAGTTTGCAAGTCAATCTGATAGGAAAAAAAAAAAAAAAAAAAATTAAAACTTTAAATAATCAAGAAACTACTCACAGAAAAGTGGATAAGGTTAGGGGATGCTTGATGTATATATTGAGACCAACCTCACCCTGTATGAGAGCACCTCAGACTCAGTAGTGTAGCACATAATTGCATAGATCGTAATAATATCACTTAGCTTTAAAATTAATTTAGAAAGTGTAACCATATCACCATAAAACTCTGCAAAACTAATTAACTTTACCTATGACAGTGTAAAATACTTGTAGCTTGTTTGTCTATAGACCCTGAGCCTCTCACTGAAAAGACTGCCTTCTCTGCCTGAAAAACAGTCAGTGCACTGTGGAAGTAATAAGGTTAACTTCTTAATATTATTGATAACTACTAGTTCAGGTAATCATACATTCAAGATAGATTTAACAATATAGAAAGCACTGAATTAGTGTGGAAGATCATGATAACCAGGGTAAATTATCAGGAAATGTGAAAGCCCTCAGGATTTTTCCCTTTCTAGAATTTTATCTCATACTTGTCTTTGAACTTCATTAGAAATACTCATTTTAGATATTGAAATACTGAAGATATAAATTACTATTATCTAGAACTGCATTACAGCGCCAACGAGGAACTATTCACTGACTTGAATAGAACCACCTTGTTGATCCTTCAATCCATTTACTGATGTTTGTCTGTGTCCTCTGATATAGTGTCTATAGGATTATTCAGATATATGTGGTTTTAGAAGGAGAACTGAAGGCTAAAAGGGAGCTATAAGTTTATTTCAAAAGCATCAGCAAAAAGCCACTTGAAGTCTAAAGGACTTCCAGAAGTAAGTCATCTAATGTAACTGAACAGATAAACCACGGTAAAAAAACCTAGTAATATGAGCTGGACAGTTGAAGAGGGTGGAATGGCTACAATTTTTATCTCCTTGCAATATTTAAAGATCAAGGGCAAAAGAGTGTGCTGTAATAAAGAAATAGATGTTTATTTTCAGATAGAAGGAACAGGAGCTCATAGTTTAGAATTATTTATGTCCGAGATACATTTTGAAAAAAGCCTAAAGCATGGAACCTTTTGACAGTATCTCTGGAACAGTTTTTGTAGTTGGCTATTCACTAATCCTGCATGTGTGAGCACTTAGAATGTTACTCATAATCAACAATAATGAAAGGATATAAGAAGTTTGATAAATACGAATAGCCTAATATGCCTATTCTCTAGTGACGGAGTTAGATTCAAATTGTTCATTGTAAACTTGTTTATTTGAGAATTATGTTGTCCAGATGAAAGAGTAGAGTTTGACACATCACAGAACTTCTACAAACCTACAACAAATATAATGTGGAACACAAATGAGAACTATGAGCAGGACATTTGTTGTGAGTTATACTCTTCCTGTCCAAGAAATTATCAAATCAGATTATCCTACTTCTCCAGAGCCCTCTCAAATGGATTTGTTACCTGAGGTTAATAAATCTTGATTAGTTTTTCTACTACATAAAATAGCTTCATCACTTCAAATTAACTCAATGATCAACTAGTGACTGTTCAGGATGCCCCTTAAATCTATTTTATCTCTAATTTGAACCTTGTGGAAATCAGATCTGCAAGATGGTAAAGTTAAATTTTCCTCTTAGTCTATTGCACATCACTGTAAGAGTCTGAGACATGACTTGAAATAGAACACTATTACATGCACTCCATGGATGGAGGCAGCCTGTCGGAATTCTTTGCTGATTTAAATGTTCACCTAATCAAGCTTTAGTGCTGATCAACGAGCCTTTGCACACTTTTAAGTGTTCTGCAAATTTAAGGATTAATCTGATAATTTTGTTTTATGATTAAAAGATTAACCTATTCATTTTGTTCATTATTTTACTTCAGCTACAACAACTAGTAAGAATTTGAAGACAGAAAAGTGCATAATTTAAATTGGGGAAATCTTAAATCTGATTTTTTTTAATGTTTTGATTCAGATATAGGAGCTTTAATTTCAATACGTTTATTGGAAAAATCCTGTTGCAATTGTATACTACTTTAGAAAGCTTGCTAAATCATGCCAGTTTAATGTCTTTGGCTATGTAATCAGATTGGAAGATTTTTAGGATCAAATCCCTCCAACTCTCTCTGTCTAATTTCTTGAAGTCCCATGGAATAACCTATTTCTTATTCTCTCATTACAAGGTAAAACAGTTAGGGAACTGCAAGCTAAAATGTTCTTTGTGGGCAAAAGCAGGCTCTTTAGGTACTTGTAGAGAGACATATTTTCACAATGCACCTCAACTCCTAAGAAGAGCTGATTAAATCAAAGATATGTGAGATGTACCATTCTGTGTTGATGTGTCACAACTACTCAAATTGGCTCCTCAGGTGTAAGTGGGTTTTGTATTTCTACCCTGTATGTAAACCACATATTGGTCTCTCAAGGTTTTTATTTCATCTATTAAAAGGAAAACTAGAGGCACAGTAAGGTCTCTCAAATTTGATATTTCACAAATAATGTGGATGGAAATAAGTTTTCAATTAAGACATATAAATGTAGATGGTTGCATATATGTTGATATGCCTAAGCTTCTATTAAAGGAGATCTACTGAACAAAACTTAGAGAACAATTTAATTCACCTGCAAGTGAATATGCAGGGATTAGTTATCTAAACAGTTTCAAGTCTATACTAGCTGTATTGTTTAGGTTGCTGATTGTATAGCCTGAACAGAGGTTTCAAGCTATAGTTCCATCTTAAAAGCCCTAGGATGTGAGTTGTCTTGAGGCCAGCATTGACAGGTCACAAGACCTAAAAGGGAATGCCCTTCAGATGGCAGTTTGAACTGCAAACTCTTATGCACTTCAGATGGTAAGGAATGCCTGTGCCTAGGCAACTGCATAAATCCCTAGCACTCTATTATATAAGGGACATTAGGCACCATCTCACATTATAGACACCTAATTTTAGATGACTTAATCTAAAACAGAATTCCCAGCCATGTCTTTCACATGAAGCATTTGCATGATAGACTCTGATCCAATGTAACTGAAAAATTTTTAACAATCTAGGGATACATGTAAAAAGCAATAACTAAAAAGCTAAAATGATAGCCCTAACCAGTAATTTTCTGGGACAGCATGTTATTTCCTCCTGAACATAAAGGAATATGTGAGGCAAGGGGATGTGTGAGAAGTAGAAAGTAGCTTTTAGAAAAATGAAAGGAAATTTACTGCTTTTAAACTACATGGATATAACGTTTAAACTTAGTTTTAATTTTTTTAAAGCCTCAAGTAAAACAGAAAGGGAGGGACAAGAGTCATGTGAGGCAAATAAAAGCAAAAATATCACTGAAAAAGTTTGACTTATTTAGCCCAACAAAAATTTTCTGAAAATATAATGTAAAAAATATAGTGGAACAGGAGATTAAATGATTAAATAATGTTCACATAACCTCTGAAAGCATTATGCGACACAATTTCATGAGACCATTCTCATTCTAAGGCTTAAAATCTACTTGTGTCTCTTGCCTGTCTACCCTCTCTCCAGCAACCATAACCTGATGTAATGATGAGGAAAAGCGCATCAGTTTTGATTCTGATATAAATGGGAAGCCATTCATTTCATGATGGGTCTGGATCTTCAACCCAATTGCCTTCTTATGCTATTGGAGTACTTAAGCACAGAAGAGATTTTCTTGATGCTCTTTTCTTTATATTACCACCGAAATCTGTATATCTGGAAAATCTCAAGATTTTTCTATAGCAATCCATCCTGGACTTAGGAGGAAATAAGTGTTTTTAGCATCTTTAGCCTCTGTGTCCTGCTTACATTGCAAAACTGAGCTGACAAGAGGGGTTGAAAAATGTACAAGAAATGTCTGGACAAGTCAAAATCTCAAGGAAGTTTCCTTAGGAGACCAGCTCTAAATATGAATAAAGATTTGTGAAAGATCAACAAATACTTCTAAAGTTGAAAAGTGACAGTTTTGAGAGGATATAATAAGCCTCAAACAAGCCTGATTTTTACCTTAGGGGAAAGTCAAAATGAAGTCAAATTTGATTTGGAGAATGTCAAATGAAAACCACCATAACTGCACAAGAACTTGCACACTTCTATTTCTACCTATCTGATTTTCCTAAATTGCAAAAATTACCTCACAAAACTCTTAATATACTTCTTCATTTGTTTCTGAAATAGGATGTATTGGCTAAATCACAATCTTTGGATTTTTTTTCGGAGATTTTTTAGTGTATTTCTTCAAGTACTTGACAGCTCAATTAAGCACAATGATTATAAATACTCAGGAGTGAAGCATGTCACTCAGTGTCTCTATAAAGTATAATTGAATGCACAAAAAATACAAAAGCAGTGAGCAAATAATTCACCCCAATTATTTTAACACATGATTTAATCAGTAATTACTTGCTTAGAAAAAGGCATTTCATCAATTCCAATTTGCAGAAATAATTTTCTGCTTTTCTTATTCCATAGAAACCAACTGCTTGGGAAGCAAATTCATATTATCTAGCAGAAAATTATAACAAATATCCCTCAGATCTCTATAAATATGTTCTCAGACCACTGTTGTAATCTGTATCAAGTGGTACATAGAAAAATATAACATTAAATGCATGAGAGGTGTAATTCAATTTTACCTAAGCAGTCTTTAAAAAAACAGAGACATTTGGTGCAGGCAATAAAATAGTCTCTTCAAGCCATTACTGATGGGGCTTGTGTTTTGTTTGATCAGAACGCTTTTTGTATCCACTACAACATTTTTCCTCTCATTGTGTCAGTTTCCTTATTAATCAGGCCTCAACATATTTTACCACAGACAAAACTTATGCAATAGTTCCTTTTACAAAGAGATATGAATGTGAAGGATTCTTTTTCCTCATTGGATTAGTTACCCTTCTGCTGAAAGTGATACCTTTCAGCTTGCCAGGAAATGTACATTTTGATTTCTCACTATTGTGTAATAAGCTCGTCATTCCAAGGAGAAGCCTGTGCAGCTGTGTTCAGGTGCCACTGCAGAGTGACCTGTACTTCCCTTGCCAATCAGAACAATGAGGAGAGAAAACAGATAACAGGCAGAATGCTGCAGATAACTGAGGTAAAGAATTGCAGAGGGAATTGTTTTTGGCAATGATAACCTTTTCCCTTGATTTAACAACCAAAATATGGGTAAAATTTTCCACCACCTTGTCATATGTTCCATGGAAAGTGACGTCTGAGCTTATGGTACAGAGCATAGTGTGAGCTTTTCCAGATTTCTGAAACCAACAAAGGGTGTTTCACTTACACTTAGATTGCAGTCATCTCAGTGAAACAATATTTACAGAATAAAGTTAAACAATGCTCAAAACTACTGTAGACAGGGTAAATGTATGAACTTACTACTTAAAAAAAAAAAAAAAAAATAGTTGTAACTTCTTAAAAGCAGTTTGTGAATTGAAACCTCTCTCTACAATCAAATGGATACACTTTCAAAAACACTCCCATCTTCCTATTGCTCACCACCAGTATCTAACACATAGGAGAATGATCTATGACAGTGTATTCAAGTAGGTAATTCTTACAGTAGACAAAGAAGAGGTGTAGTACCATTTGCTATGAATTTTCTCATACTTTGCAATATAAACTGGCTTCATAGAAGAATAGCACAACTAAATTTGAAGATATGCTTCAGAAAAGCAAGTGTAATGCTGCATTAATACACATCAGCATAAGAACAATATTGAGACTCTTGTAACAGATATTGTTTGAAGAAACATTCATAATATGCAAAAAGCTGCTTTTGTAAGATGTCTGAGAAGGGGCTAATCCTCTATTACTTGTCTGCTGGCTAAGGACTGGTGGGCACACAAAGTCGATCATAGACATAGAGGAGAAAAAAAAAATGTCACAAAGCAGTTTTCACTAGGTACTGTTCTTCATGAATGATGAGATCACACAAAATACTCATGTAGAAAGCAACGCAAAAATGAATAAGATTAATTAAGGTAAACAAGTGGTTTATACAGTTAGTTATAAAATTTCAATTTGTAGAAATGAAACTGAGAAAAGCATAACTAGTTGAATCTCAACATGTCAGTGACTTTAAAAGAATGAATTAAGACCTGTAGGGTGTACTTGTGTTTAGCAAAACTATTATGTTGCTATGTGCTACAGGGACAATACTGATTAGCCTTGATTAACATCAATGTACAAATGTCAAGGTGGGGTTTAGTTCACTGTTTCTGGCATAAGATTTTCCATAATTATAAGAGTGAGAAAAAGCTTTTATAGAAGTAATGAGAGACAAAGAAAGCTGCTATTACACAACATTTTTTTAAATGGAATTGTAAAGGAGAACTAATATCTAAACAAAATGTTCGTTTGGTTACTTTTTTAAAATTATTATTATTTTATTCACAGAATCACAGAATAATAGCATCATTTAGGTTAGAAAAGGCCTTTAAGATCATTGAGGCCAACCATTAACCTAACATTGCCAATCCACTCCTAAACCATGTCCCTAAGCACCTCATATACGTGTATTTTAAGTACCTCCAAGGATGGTGACTCCACCACTTCCCTGGGCATCCTGCTCCACTTCTTAACAACCCTGTCAGTGAAGAAGTTTTTCCTAATGTCCAGCCTATCCAACATACCTGGAACAACTTGAGGTCGAACAACTCTTGTCCTATCAATATTTGATACAAGAAGACTGAGAATCCTGTTAAGTATACTGTGTGTCTGGGTGCCAACTGATCAAGAAAAACCCTATGCAAAGCTTTAGTATTTACAGCTTATATATTGTTCCCTGTTTTTAGTGGTGCCTTAGTAACATAGAATCGCAGAACTGCAGAATCACAGAATGGTAAGAGTTGGAAGGGACCTCTGGGGATCATCTAGTCCAACAGCCATGCTAAATTTGAATCACCTAGAGAAGATTACATGTGTATGCATCCAGATGGGTTTTGAAAGTCTTCAGAGAAGGAGACTCCACAACCTCTCTGGGCAGCCTGTTCTAGTGCACTGTCACCCTCAAGGTAAAGAAGTTTTTTCCTTATGTTTAGATGGATCTTCTTCTGTTGTAGTTTGTGCCCATTGCTCCTTGTCCTGTCACTGGGCGCCACTGACTGTCCCCATAGTCTTGACACCCACCCTTTATATATTTGTAAACATTGATAAGATCCCCTATAATTTCTCTTTTCTCCAGGCTAAATAGACTTAGGTCTCTCAACCTTTCCTCATAAGAGAGGTGCTCCAGCCCTCTAATCATCTTTGTAGCCCTTGTACTAGCCTTGTAGTTCCCTGTCTCTGTTGAACTGGGGAGCCCAGAATTGGACACAGCACTCCAGCTGTGGCCTTAAAAGGGCAGAGCAGAGAGAGAGAAGAACCTCCCTTGACCTGCTGGTCACACTTTTTTTAATGAACCCCAGGATGTCATTTGCCTCCTTGGCCACAAGAGCATATTGCTGGCTCATGGTTAACCTGTTGTCCATGAGGACTCCCTGGTTCTTCTCCATGGAGCTGCTTTCCAGCAGGACAACATCTAGCCTATACTGGTACATGGGGTTATTCCTCTGTAGGTGCAGGACTCTACCTTTGGCCTTATTGAACTTGATGAGGTTCCCCTATGCTCAACTCTACAGTCTGTCCAGGTCTTGATGAATGGCAGCACACCCTTCTGGACTGTCAGCCACTCCTCCCAGTTTTGTATCATCAGCAAACTTGCTGAGGGTACACTCCGTCCATTCATCCAGGTCATCAATGTCTATGTTGAACAGGACTGGACCCACTGCTGATGCCTGGGGAACACCACTAGCTACAGACCTCCAACTAGACTCTGAACAGCTTATCACAGCCCTCTGAGCTCTGTCATTCAGACAGTTCTGAATCCACCTCACTGTCCATTCATCTAACCCACACTTCCTGAGCTTACCTATGAGGTTGTTATGGAAGACAGTGTCAAAAGCCTTGCTGAAGTCAAGTTAGACAACATCTATTGCTCTCCCCTCATTTACCAGATGGGCACACCATCATAGAAGGCTATCAGGTTAGTTAATCATGATTTCTCTGTGGAGAATCCATAATGACTACTCCTGATAACCTTCTTTTCCTCCATATGCTTAGAGATGACCTTCAGAATGAGCAGTTCCATCACCTTTGCAGAGATGGAGGTGAGGCTGACTGGTGTGTAATTTCCAGGGTCCTCCTTCTTGTCCTTTTTGAAGACTGAAGTGACATCGACTTTCCTTCAGTCCTTAGGCATCCCTCATGTTCTCCATGATCTTTCAAAAGTGATAGAGAATGTCATGAAAACAACATCATCCAGCTCCTTCAGTGCTTGTGCATGGATCCCAGCAGGGTACACAGATTTGTGGGTGTTCAGTTTACCTAAATGGTCTCTAACCCAATCCTCCTTCACCAAGTGAGAGTCTTCCTTCCTCCAGACTCTCTCTTACCTCCAGAGACTGGGAATCCTGAGGGCTGGTCTTAGCAGTAAATACTGAAGCAAAGGAGGGATTTGGTATCTTCACCTTCTCTGTATCCTCCATCACCCACCTCATTCAGCAGTGGGCCACATCCCCTGTCTTCCTTTTGCTAGTTGAGGAAGCCCTTCTTGTCTTTTACATTATTTTCCAGGTTTAATTCCAGCATGGCCTTAGCCTTTCTTGTTGCATCCCTGAATAGTCTGACAATGTTCTTATAGTTCTCCCAAGTGGCCAGTGACCAATACCTATGACATAATTATAATGTGGTTAATACAATCATGTTCAGATTACTTCCTGTACACAAAGGATTTGTAATTTTATAGCTAAAGATTCAGTTATTAGAAATAATACATATAAGGCAGGAGAAATTTACAATGTGTGATCCTATATCTGAGAGTATGGAATAAGCATAGTAAAAAAAATACAGATATTTTACAAACTTAGTAGGTGAAAGAATATAATAAAATACATTGAAGTGTGCTGACTAATGGAGGGAAGAAAATTCTTATTTATTATATGAAAACAATATCTTCAAAACTTGCACTAGGATACTACTATGATGTGTTCCCATGTGAAGTCTGAGTTGTCATTTAATTCCCCTTAAGGCTTCATTCATGTTTTTTTTCAAATTCAAGTGGCATCTCCAAGATAGATATTAAAATTTATCTAGTTTTTGGAAAAGACCTTTCTATCTTCAGTCTATTTCTGGTTTTGTGATGCTGAATGATATTCCACCTGAGAAGAGCTATGACCTCTTCACTTCATCTTCCTTAGCCAAACATTGCACATGGTTTATTCATAAAACACGTTATACGTTTACTGCAAAAGAAACAAAAAACACCTGGAATATGGTTGGAAGATGTATGAGAAGACATGGAATCATATAAAATATATCTGAAAGAGATCTCAAGAGCTATTTGATTAATTCCCTGACTCATTCCGGGATCAGCTATCATCTCTTATAAACATTTGTCTAACCTACTGTTAAAGAAATCTCTCCTGATAGTGATTTGAAACTTACATGAACTCAATTAAAAGTTTCTTTTTGGCATTTATCCCAAATCTTTAACTTGAAGCTTGTGCCACAGATTTTAAAGGTGAATCCATAGCTGATGCTGGGAACATTACATCCATTTATTTTGTGAAGCTATCTTTTATACACTGTAAGTCTGTTTTAACATAAAAAGTCAGAGAACATACTAGAGAGAGGTCTGTCCATCTTGTTCTGATTCATATAGTCTTCCCTAAGCAGTTCTTATTAGCTAGTGTTAGATACAGAATGGTAAGTTAAGTAGATTTTTGGACCTAGTACTGATGATTTTAGCATTACTGCTTTGCGCCCTCTCTAGACTTTTACTTCTCCCTTCCCTACATGAGACAGTTTTCATGTTTCAGTTATTTTCTTGACATCTTATCATTCTTGTTCTTAATTTCATTTAATATTTTGTAAGTTGGGCAGTGGTTCTGAATTGTTAAAGTTTTGTTCTCTGATCTGCTTACAGCACCTTCTGTACTGATATTGTTGAAAATCTGTCAAAATTTGTTACTAACAATAATAGTACTGGTCTAACAATAATTCTGTGGTCATTATCAGATAACTGTCTCCAATTTCATAATGAGCTGTGAATAACTATTATTTAACTATCTATCATAATATTTTTTTTCAAACCAGTTTTCCAACCAGCTTAATGTTTTCTTATCTGTAGCATGTCTCTCTGTGTTGTTTATGAAATTACAGTTTAAAAGAAACTCCCCAAAATTGTGAATATATATATATTACATACACTTCTTCCACTTTCCACAGAAGATCATTTTTCTGCCACAGAGCAAATACAGTTGTTTTGGCCTGGTTTGTTTTTATTGTAAGCCAAAATTATATGAGCTATTTCATCACCCCTGGCCTCTGAAACTTAGATTCTGCATACCTATCTAAGAAGAGGCTTTTGTTCAGATCTCTACAAAGTTCCAGTAATTATTCCAACCTAATTCTCATTAATTTTCATGTGTTGTTGTTTAAATACTTGACTTTAGCAGTTAGAACAGTAGTTTCTTTTCAGATACTACTCATGTTGCTCTTGCTCCCTTTAATGTGAGAACTTGGCAACATACAGGTCCTCTCTGAGTCCCATTTCATGTGTATTACAGGTGTATTTGTTTAACATAAAGATTTCACCCAACCAGAATAAAATAACAGACATAAAATTTTATTTATACTCATGCCTTTGTGCATTGGTCTAAAATAATACTGAAAGACAAAAAGATCTCATTTTGAACAAGTGCACTGCAAATCTCATTTCTATTGCCAGAATGGGCCAAACTTGGAATTTCAAATTATTTGCAAATTATTCTTTCTTCTATTCTAAAAAACCAAGAAATTAGCATTTTTTGAGATGAGATACATATATACCTGCAAATATTGTACCCAAAGGCTATGTCATATTTACCAAAGGGGATTGTTTTCAAGGTAAAGCAGCTGAAAAATTCTTTAGTTTCTTTGTGTAGTCATGTGCTTAGCTATGTTAAGAGATAACAATTGCCTTGGTACCATGAAGATAGGACCCTGTGAAAATTATTTCTTGCATGTTACCACTCAAACCACATGGCATTTTGAAGCAGGAAAGCCAAAATATTGAACTTGGTTTCTTACTAGCTCATAATGAACTTCATTTGGTAAAAACATTGATAACAGTTTCAAACATGCCTAAGTGTAACTGACTAGAATAAATACTTAAGTATAAATTAATCCTTTCACAGTTCTTTTTTCAAATATCTGTGAATCTTACCAGAATAAGTGCATCTGCTACATATGATCGACTGGAAACAGATTTCTGCATGCAGATAAGAATATCACAGAAATTTTAAATGGAGGAAGTGAAAAGGGTTTTTTTTTACTATACACTGTGATAATACATTTATTATTTCCCTACCTGCAATCTGTCTTCTTTAGCTTCTCTTTTCTGAATACTAAGGGGATGTTGATCTGAGCCAGACTCAGTCAAAAGTTTCTCATACAAACACTCTAATCTAGAAAAAACATACCAAAACCCTTATCTTGTATGTTTCCAATCAGGTTCAATCCTTCTATCTTGAGCCACTTCTAATAGAAATGCCCTACATGGGCAATTTTTCTTTTCTAATGCAATAGCTCTGCATAAGGCATTAAAAATGAATGGTTTGTTTGTCAGGGAAGGGAAAGAATAGAAGTGAAGGAAGCACATTATACTGCACAAAAGTATCCTTGTAGCTTAAAGACAGATGAAACCAGTACAGGTGAGCTTCACCTGCTCATAAAATTGAATTTGAGCAAAAGTTTGACTGAGATTCCACAATATTCTTTTAGGCTCTACCATTTCACAGAAGTTTTATTTTCCATATTCATCCTGAAATCAAAAGCGTGGATGCTTTATTGATAGAAAATGGCTTCTAACCACATTTAACTGCTTGAACAAACTCTTGTAGGCAATTCTATGTCAAAATTATCTCTTGGTATTTTGAAGAATTGGGTGTACTGAGGATCAAGATGTAACAGCATCTTAAGCATGTCTTTTTTAGCAGCTTTGCCCTTAAGACGTTCTACTTGACTCCTAAGAAAGGACAAGGATCTGCCCCTTTGCAGCTTCCTCTTTTATTTGCTGATGACAGAAATAATTCTATGTTCTGTGTCCTTTGCATTTACCTGTGGTTGAAGTAAACATTACCTCTCATTAGGTAAAAGTCTTTTCTAATGGTTCTAATAATTTAGATGCAGTAGTTTTCAGGTCTTAACCCAAGATAAAATCCATTACTCAGAGAAACTGAAGATATTGACCAAAATTTCTATTAAATATTCTATTGCTTCAGCTACTGCAAAAGTACTTGCTCTCATAAAATTCATGGTCATGTCTTGTGGATTAAAATGGTTGAAGCTACCAGGTGACTAATAACTTTGAGCTGTTTATAAGAGTCAGCTTAAGAATTTTTTCTAGATTTTACATCATTATTTGCAGCTGCCTGACAACTGTTTTAATTGTAGTTGACAACACATCTTCATACGAAAACACATCTTCATATGAAAACACAGTGAAATCTATTGCTGGAGGTGGATATTGACTTGCTTTAACTATCCTCCTCTGTGAACAAAACAGCTGTCTAACATATATTATTCTTTTTATTTATCAGAAAAATACTAAACACAATGATGAAATCTAATGTTCACAGATGTGTTTCCAGTTTGCAAGTTCTTCCTTTTGTGGTTGATTTTTTGTGGGAGGAGGTTTGATGTGTCAGATTTTAGTTTGAAATGCTCTGTATTCCCATTGGCTGCTTTTTTATTCTCCAGAAACAAGAGATAAAAGCCAGGTTTCCATCATCATTCATTCATTTTGCTTTTTTCTTTTGCTTATTAACACTGAAGATTTAACTCAAGGTTTAGTCTCAATGTTCAATCTACATAGATTATAGTTTGAATATAAATTGATGTTAAATGTATTTTTCTTAATCTGTTTTTATACTATTTTGCAGATCCCACTGTCTCCCTAAAGTTAAATTGCATACTATTAGGACTTTTATAATTCCTTATGCTTATATATTTAACAGAAGATGAAATGTAGTACATCACTCAGTCATACTACTTCAACCATTTTTTATATTTCAGTTAGGATTGAGTCAGGAATAGTTTATTCAAGTATCTTACTTATTAAAGTGTAAATGAACAAGTTCAATATTGAATAATTTGTGTTAAACATCAACATTCCTTAACTCTTTCAATCTTCAAAAAATTCAGTACCAAAATATTCCAACTGGAAAATTATGAATTGCTTGTATTAAGTGAACATTTATTTCTACTATCTAGGAGGAAAGATCTGTGCTTGATATCTTGTGTATTCTGCTTGTTGTTGACTCATTTACCTACTAGTTATGGCCAATATGTATGTTGATATAACCAGTGTTACATATATTTCTCCATTATTCAGTACAGTGGTATCTTCATCTTTTTTTTTCAGAAGTTCTTGATTTGTATCTATTTAATCAGTATTTGTTTCATTGGGTGTTTTTGGTTTTTGTTTCTTTCCTTCCTTTTAATCCACTAATAACTAATCTGATCATTCCTGAGAGAAACGAACAAATAAACAAAACAAACAAACAAACAAAACCTCAAAGTTTAATCTCTGAAAAAACTTGGTTGCTCTCTATCTGTATTCTCTACTGGTTCTTTCTGAGATTCTTATGCAACAATAGTGGAATTACACAAGACTGAGTTAGTCAATTACAGCCAATTCCGGCTGTATAAATACAGACAGTGAAAAATTTTATCTGCAAACTAGTTGCTATTTATTACAGTAGAAAAATAAGTTTGACAATCAGTAATTCAGGGTGGTAGCAATAGCTATCTGATGAATCTGACTTCACACCTCAATTTCCAGCTATATTTCAGGTTATGAAGTGTCTTGCTGTGAACTGGATTTGTATCCAGAGGCACCTATATCTTTGTGTGTCCCAAGAAAATCAATAGCGTAACTTTCATCAGAGGAAGCCCACTTTGCACAGCACAGGTTTGTTACTTTTGTTATAACCATGCAGCAGAAAGATATCTGCTCACATTTAGGCTGTTTTATCAGGCTTTTAAGCACTCTTGTGCATACATACTTGCTTCCACTTCAACACAGTTATGGTTTTAGCTTGTGATTTCAGGGTTTGTTTAAAGATTATGGTCCAGTAACATTGTCAAGTAATAACAGCTTCTTCCTGAATATTTTCTGCAAATAAGCTCTTTACAGTCAGGTTAATAGCACTAAATACACCTAATGCTATTTACATTGCTTTTACCCAGACTGGAAATGATTGTTTTCTTAGCATTTTACACAGAACAATAATAAGCACTGACTGCTGCAGTATAAACAAGGAGGGTAGGTACTGTTTATTATCTCATCTTACTTTTTAAATGCTACTTTGCTATGTTCTTATTACTAACATAATGAGTTTACAATAATATGAAATGCAAGGCTTGCTAAGTAGTATTTAGTCATCAAATATATTAACTAGTGACCCTGTATGCACAGCAGTGCTGTGTAAAATACTGAGTGAGCCATAAACAAGAAAAAAAGACAAAGCAACCTTAGCTGGTTTGAAGAGTTCCTTATTCACTGGCTGGAGGTAATGCAAAAGGATTCTGCCTGCTACTGCCAACCAAGAAATGCCATTTACAAATAGCAATATATAATGCAAGTTCTTCTTTCCTAGCTAAAGATCAATCCAAACTTTGTCTCCCTTACCTAATACTGAGACAAAACATAGTTTAATCACATAGGTTAGACTAAATGCTATTAAGGAACTATTTGATCATTTTCCCCAGACTGAAAACTCTTAAAAGGTAAAGAACTGGACTATTTAATAAATTCAAATAAGACTGATGAGGATAGGAAGAATATCAGAACCCCAGTGAGAGAGCTAAATGTCCTTACCTCACTGAGAGCAAAACCAAAAAAACCTTGTATGAGTTTTATATTCCACAGACTTTAAAAAAAAAAAAAGAACAGCAAACCAATATTTTGTAGCTATTTCTTTTGACATATATGAGTTCACAGCGATGAAAAAATAAAGGTGATCTATGTTTCACATATCTTGTCATTCAACATAACCTGGGACTGGTAGAACAAAAGAGAAAATAAATTGAGTATTGTAAGTCAATCTAACTAAAGCAATAATGTAATTACATCTATGTATATGTTTAAAAATGAAAGATAGTAATACAAAAGATAGTCTTTATATCCTTTCTGGGTTCACATTAAGAAGGTGAATTTCATTATTCCTTATTTTAGTCACCTAAAGCATTAAGCACCAACCTACCCAGTCACCCTGTTCTCTCAATGGAGAGGAACAAGCATGAATCATGATGTGCAGCTATTTCAGATGTGAACCTTACAGTGGAGAGAGTCACTTTCCAGAGGTATCACTGACTGTAGAGAAAGCCTAGATGAAAGCATCTGCTTTTTAAGTGGGTGAAGCTACAGGATGCTAATGCCATGTTTAATTTGTGTTTCCTTTGTTTCTTAGTATAAGCAGTATCCAAGTTACTAAAATCATTGATATACATAGATAGTACAAAAATCAACAGCCTCCTTCTTACATTGTGGAATTATAATGCATCTGACTCAAAATGCTTTGAGTTATAATTACAAATAAATAAATAATGCTATAGCTTAAGAACTATAGGACAGAAATGAAAGTCTGTGGCTAAAACAATATGTAATTAAATGGTATTAAAAAAAAAATAAAAGAACAAGTAGAACAATGAATGAATGAAACTGTGAGGAGAAAAATGTCCGAGTAAAACTTGGGGGGTATTTGCATCAATTTCCCTTCTTTTTGTCTTACTCTTTTCCCATCCAATGTACATCTTAGGCCAGTTTTTTTGACTGTCAGCAACAGCCTTCAGCTATCATAACTACCAGGATATAGAAACCCTAGCCAAGCCTCCTTCCTTTTTGAACAGACCATGTGGCTTCAAAGAAATAGTATACCCAATGAATCTATTAAGATACTCTTCTACAACTGATTAACTGTTCAAATATTGTAGGGGAAGTTTGGTAGAAGAGAGAACATGTGCAGTTATTTCTTTATTATGATTACATGATGAAATGTCATGCTATTCCATTGATATTTTTGTTATTTTGCATTTGAATAACAAGCGTGCATTAATAGTATTCAGTGCCATTTGTCATCCTCTGAAGCCATGTCTGCACACAGATAAGCACTACTTCCTGATTTGAAATGTTAGTTTTTGGAAATAATAAATAGGAAATGTATAGACATATGAACATCTATGAACATAGAAAGGTCACCCATGTTATGATGCCTGAGTGTAATTCTCTTAAGAAAACATTCTAAGAATATGAGAGAAAACATAAGAGACAGGTAGATGATGTGAAAACTTTTGCAACAAACTTCTCTTTAAAGTTGTAAGATTTTCCATCAACAGAAGCCAGATTCTATTTATCTGCAACTTGAATCTGCATCTCACATTCAGATTGCAGGTTTGAGTCTTCATTCAGATTGTAAACTCACAGCCTTTTAAAGAGTGAATATGCAATAAGTGAAAGAGAAAATTACAGTAAATTGACTTATCCACTTTACTTCAGTCTTTTTATATATCCCAGTAGAATCTTTAGTGTGTGTATTAATAAAGCAAATGCTAGAATATATTGCTAATTATTCTAACTGAAAATAAGTGGCTTAGGAGAGATTCTTCTGTCTGTAATTCCATTTAATGCAGCTGTATAGTCATGTTCATAGGAGAATTGAATTAGTATTTCTGCAGACAGTACTCAATTTTTTTTTTTTTTTTTTTTTTCTTTCCAGGTATAATTACACTTGGGGATACTAAATTCCAGATGTATTTGATGGAGTCTTTATAACATGTCACATGAGAAAACCCTGTTTGGCAGATGATTTGAAAAGAAGGGTTTCTTCCCAGCATATAAATCAATGATTTTGTCTTACCCATCAGAGTAAACTCATTTTACAAAGACAGAATCTTTTGACCTGTTCTAACCTGATCTGCAACAATTCACAATTATATACATTTGTAGTGCTTTTAGAATTGAACGTTGTATTTCCTCTTTCCAGAATCAAGGAGGGACATTGCTCTAACATATAGATTGTACTTGGCTAAATTACTACGTGATTTATGGAAAAGTCATAATGAAGGGCATGAGTCATATGTTGAAGGAAGACAGTCCTATGGAACCTTATTAGAAAAGAAATGGAGATTACTAAAGGTTGGGTTCTTTGTTTTCCTGAATTGTATTCACTTTTCAGAATCACATAGTAGTGAAAGCACTTCCATGTTTGAATTTCTCAACTCATTGACATTTGAGAATTTCTCATAGAAAATAAACCCTTTTGATTCCAATTCTCACAGAGATGAATATTTAATGAGGTTGCTTTATTATATTTTAAATATTTATAATTGGAATTACCTTCAAATGCAGACCTATCATCTTCAAGTGTTCTGTTAGAAGCATGATATACACATCTTTATTCCTGAGAAAAAAGAAGCAGTAAATTACATTAATATAAATTATTTTATGTAACTATTGATTAGTGTCTGCATTGTGGTAACACTTAGGAAATCACTTAAGACTTATCTATAAATTGTACAAACACAAAACACATTCACTGCCTCAAAAAAGTTTATAATTAAATGTAAGACAAAAGAAGAGGCAACAAATGAATGCAGACCATCAGGGAAGTACAAGGAAGAAGTGACACTGTATTGGTCAACATGATAGCAGTGGTCTCAGAAGCTGACTTAAAAGCTTACTGTTGAAGAGATCAAACAAAAGTTGTATGTGATTATTCAGCAACAGGTGGATCTTTGTACTAGAAAGTTCAATAGCCTGTGGCTTGAGAACATCAGTCTGTGGTAAAGATCTTATAAGAAAAGAAGACAAAAAGAAACACCTTAAAAGAAAATGTTCTTTTACCTGCATTCAGATCCTTTTGATTTCCTTACTCTTCATTTTCTCTTCCCAGTGGACTTCAACTTGAATAAGGACAGGAAAAAAATATATCTGAATGGTTGCAAGGTTACTAACAATGTAACAAAACTAAAAGAGAGTTACTAAGTTTTAAAATGTTAAACATTCAATTGTAAGAATCACAAATATTATTGGAGTCAGATGAATGTAGCTTAAAGAAAGAATGTTATCCAAAGTACACTGCCTCTGTGTCTCAATTAATTTAATCAAAATGTTGTTGATGCAGGAGAGTTCGGGAACCTGTGTGCTGGGAACAATACCCCATCTATTTGAGCTTTGTTCAGTCTAGAGAGAGATACCCAGATATTGAAAGGCACCTAAACATTGATTTCATCTGAGAAGCTGCTTTGTCTGGTAATTTCAGTGCTTGAGGAATATCATCTTCTTGTACAACAGTATCTTTAAACATCTAATAAAACAAACCCTAAAAATAGATTACTGAAGACTTGATGACTGATTCACACAGTTTCATTTTGATGTAAAAACACTGTTGCAAAAGAGAGCTTGACCTGCCATTTCCAAACATGAATGACCTTAAAATAAAGCACTTGGATGAATAGGACAGAAGCAAAATTAGTGGCAGTGGCAAGCACTCTGCACAACTGAGAAACTGCACTGTATTTTTAACTAATGGAAAAGACACTCAGAAACAGTTAAGGAATTTAGAACACATATTTTGGTTTTTTGCTTGTTTCCCCATTGGTGCCTAAACAGAGATATTAATAAAGGTCATCATGTCTGTCTCCTGGATCATATGAACTAACAGTCAAAAGTGTTTCAGCTAACTTGGAGTTGATTTGGAAAATAAATTTTCATAAATAGGTTTTAAGGATTGAGTGGCCTAACCTACTATGAAGGCTGCCTCTGACTATTTCTTGATATTCTGAAAAATCAAATAACTTCAGCTAAATCCTTTACATATTCAGTGGTGATGATCATCACTCATTTAACCTAATTTCAGACATCTCCTGAAATACTTATATGCTATTGCATGTCATAATTATTTCAGAAAATAATGGCATTGAGGTGAGTAAACTTGGAGTTAAGTATCAGTAATGCTGTTCACACTACCAGGCAAATTTATGCTCCATCTCATGTATCTGGTGATTTTTTCTTGTTTCTGTGAACATTTTCTCTACTTAAATGGAATGGGTAAGTATTGCTATTACCTAGATAAGAAGAGTCATAAGTGCAGACACCTGGCTTATGAGTTTTTGATTCTACTCATGAACATTTCATGTGTGTCTAAAGTTTGTTCTCTGCAGAAAGATGTTTCTGAAATTTACTAATGGAAACAAGGAATCCTGCTGCTTTTTAGTGATAGGGTTTTTTTGGGGTTTATCTTAGATATAGAGGGCATTCAAGGCAAGTTCCAGTACAAGATTTAGATACTAAAATAAAAAGAGTTTAGGCTGCTGAGGCGAAATTATAATTGCAAAGTCCTGACTCACCTTCTGAGCTGGAGACACCTAATCTCTATAAACTCTTCAGCATTTGATGTTAAATCTTGTCAGGTACCTATTAAGTCACTGCACGTGCCCAGAACTGTCCTATACTTGGCAGGCTTAAGCAGCTCGGCACTTAGATCATGTCTGAGCTCAGTTTAGATTGAGAAACTAAGAGGAGTGAAATCTGAATCACCTCAAAAGCTCAATACAGTAAACACTCTGAAAAGCCATAGAACATGGCAAGACCACTCTCTTCACACACTGCAAATCTAAAGTAGGTCAGTTTTAGACCACAGACAGATAAGACATGAGAAACCTTTCACTTGTGTCCCACATGGCATTTTGCTTACTGGCATGCCATTTAGTCCACTGAGCATAGGCTAAACTCTCAGACTCAGTACCACCCTTCTGAAAACTCTGATCTTCATCTTCCACCTTCAAAGCTCATGTCTTAGTCACCAGACAATAGTCTACTGAACTGTGGGAAGACAATCTGCATGTCTCTTTTGATGATATCCCCAGGCAGATAAGAGTGCAGGATATACTGGTCCATACAGAAAGCACAGGGTGAATTTGACTTTATAGTGTGGTAGGTAAACTACTATGGGAGACCTTGAATCTGTCTCATGCTTCCAGGACTATTTTTATATTTAATATGAAATGTTTTTTACATTAAATATTACTTTTTTTTTTTATGTTACCTAGGACACCTAATACTACAAGATGACATGACAGACTTGTTCTTTTTGTGCCTCTGCTGCAGTCAGTAACGTATCTGGAAATAATTTTTCAGTTGCTCATAACCCATGGAACATAAAACAGAACTTAGCTAACATTACAAATGTCTTAGGCATCTGACCCAACATGTTATCTGGTATCAAAGGATGTCCATTTACTACATATTCATTTTGTTCAACTAAGAATCTGGTCCTTGAGATAGAAAAATCTGATTTGATTAAATTCAATTAAACTGAATAGTCAGTAAATAAGTTCTTCAGTCTCTCAAACTCCCTAAATAAATATGTACACATGAAAATATGGGTTCAATGTCTGATAAAACATACAAATAAGCAGGTAAAAATATATAAAGAAATATTATTCTTAGCACTCTTAACTATAGGCCAACTGATCTATAATTCTCTGGAGCTTAATTACAGCATACATTAATTATGTGCTTAGCTCTTAAGCCTTTAATAAAGAAAAACATTTCTTTAAATATATCTAATTAGGTAAAGTAGCTGTTCTGGTTTAGTTGCATTTGGCACCAAAATGAAAATACCGAGAAAAATAGATTTCTCTTTGTGTATCTCTGAACTAGGTATCCCATTGTCCTGAGTTTCCGATATAAATGAAAGCAATATTATAACTAGACTAAGTTGCGCTCACAAGTTAAAGACCTTGGAAACCTATATACATGCAAATATGTATATATCTGACAATAGCCACAGAGTTTTGATGACCTCTTTGTATCCCCAGTCCTGACAACTGTTCTGAAGCCACAGAAATAAATTCCTTAGGACTGCTATATTAGTCTTTTGTTTGTTTGTATGTTTTGTTGTGGTTTGGGGTTTTTTTTCCTTGGTATTGTTGTTTGTTTGTTTGGTTTTGGGGTTTTTTTGTTGTTTTTTGGATTGGATTGGTTTGGTTGGGTTTTTTTGTTGTTGTTCTGGGGTTTTTTCCCCCTCCAGAAAAGAAAAGTCATTTACTCTTTCCAAAGACTACAATGTATAACCATCTGCCCTTCTGGAAATGTTCTATTGCTTTCAGACAGTCATAAAGAGAAGTCTGAGGTGTCCTGAAAATGGAAATGACCAATGAAATCAATTAAAATATATTCCTGACAAAAATGGTTTCATCCCCACTGCATACTAGTACTACATTGCCTATTACAGATTTATAATTTTTTTTTTGTAAGGTAAGACCTATAGATACCCTTGCAAATCTGGCTACATATATGTATCAGAGATTTCATATTTTCACCTGTACATAACTCAGAATGAGAAATGTCACCATCATATGGTCATATGTAAATGGTCCTTTGCAATTCATTGGAACATCTTTGCTCAGCTTTCATATTCATATGAATCCTGCTCATTCTTCTACTACATCAGGGAAGACTATTTTTTTAGGCAAAACAGTGACATGAACTGCCACAGGCAACCAAGCTGTGAATGATACATCCTGAATTTCCTTTCCTTCCTTTCTTTATGGGTTTTCTACCTAGTTATTCACAGTGAGTTTATTCTTTCCATGTTTCCTCAACTCAGACTTGAAAACTACTGCCATAAGAGGATCTTATTGATAATGTGCTTGACATCTTGAAACATATATTTTCAAGCTATCAAGCACAAGCAATTAACTTCTAATTTCAAGAACAGGAGTGTATCCCACAACTATAAATGTTATTAGGTTTATAGAAGACAGAAGATGGGAGAAATCACAGCAAAGTGGTACCCAGTATTGTTGTGATTATTTCATTTGCCTCCATCACTTGTATCCACCACTTTGCCTTATCTTTCAATTTGCCTAATAGAAAGCATGTGGAATAATTGCCAGGAATACTTTTTTACACTCCATTTCAAAAGGACAGAGCAGAGAAGGGAGGGCATGTAGTATATTCACAGGTAAGGAATGTATTCCATCTAAGTAGAGATTAAACAGGACTCCAAAAATATGTAATGGAGAAGATTATGGCTGAAGTCTACAAAATCATTAATTCTATGAAGACAATGGTTTGAAAAGGATAATCTGCTTCAAAACAGCAAGCTGATCATTTAATCAGGTGTTTCTATAGCTTCATCACAAGAAGTAGCAGTCTGAAAGGAGTTGTTTATAAAACAAACATATGGGTTATTGGCACAGGTTATAATAGACACACAAAAAAATATATGGATTCAAAATAGGTCTGCAGAAGTAAGTAGAGCATAGGTGGATTTAACTTCTGACTTTGAAAGTCCCTGGACTGCTGATTACAAAGAGCTTTGGGTAAGAACCATTCTGTACATGCTTAATTTTCTGTATTTTCCCTAAGAGTTTGACACTGGTCACTCTTCAGGACAAAAAAAGTGGTCAAGAAAAACTGATTAATTCTGGCAGTTTCTTACAGTATAGCTTCACTTTGATGAAAATTTTTTCTTGGTTAAAACTGACTTTCTTTTGGAAAGTCACTTCCATACTGAATAGCTGTAGATAATAAGCTTTTTAGAAAAGTCTTTTGTTATTGTGCTCTCAGCAGAGGTATAGTACATGATTGCATCCACAGTCACAGCAGATGTACACAAAAAGTTAATGCCAATTAAGTTATAGAGAAATTTTCTTTCTTTTTAATGAACACAAGGCTTTCTCTTTAGTAAATTATTACTCAAATTTTAGGTATAAATTAATCTAAGTAAAATATTCAACTTGACAGCTGTCTGATCATTAAGTCCAAAAAGGGAAATAATGAAAATTCATAGTATTTTGAAAGTTATTTTTGATGGCTCTGTTACTGAGCAAATAACACCATTTAATTGCAGCCTTATGACAAGTACCCCATTTGTTTTTCCCATGCCATATGTCAACAGTGGAAGAAACTGGGAAAAATATTATCCCCTTGTTTGATTGACATGCATTTTAAACTCCTTGTCAAAACTGCATAATTATTTAAGTAGCATAAATATGCTAGTCTCCAGATTTAAAAGTAATTGATATCCTAACAAGCTGTAGTGTTTGTCTGCTTGATCGTAAGAGAGTTTATAAAAGAATCAGAAAATAAAATTATGGTAAGGGAAAAGGTGGCTAACCTGCCCATACTTTGCCTTTACATTACTCTAGGTGATACTGGGAAGAACACTAAAAGAATAAGTTTTCCATTTAAAGTCTCTATTTTTATTTTTACAAATATTTGCTGATTTTAATTATCTGGTCTTTCATTTTTGCAAGAATAGCAGTTAGCTATGTCTCATAAAAAAATTTAAAAAGATAGAATATTATTATGATGATGTTAAAAAAAGTCATGTACCTGAGAAGTGGTTTAGGGTTTATGATTCTAGATTTTTATGGTTATCCTGGAAGCTGATTGACCTGTGTTATGAATGAAATGTGGACAAACTTTTATGTGAATATGAAGATGCTCTGAAAAATCTCTGATAGATGTTCAGCAGGTGTATCATAGTTTAATAACCAAAAGTCTGTTATTTGGAATAACAGTATTGGATCATTATCTTTACAATGGTGAGAAAGGGAATAGGAGTAAACTGCACAAATTACTTTAATGTCATCTTTTCTTAAAGACTAAGAATTTTACCTTAAACCATTAACATTAACTATTTTTATATGTAATTTTAAAGCTTTTAGTTTCCCTGAAGCTTTCAAGTAATGTTATCATTTAGGATTCAAGGTTAGGATACTATGAAGTTATCTTTTGGTTATAAAATATATTAATAGTGGTGTTCTCTTTAGGAGATAATTTGTGCAGAAATGTAGCATTTCAATGTCTACCCCACTGCATTTGCTTGGAGAATCTCATCATACCCAACAAGATCACAAAAGGGAAAAACTATAAATTGTAGGTGTATACAAAATTGCAGAAGTGTCCTAGATAAAATTGCTTTATAAAATACTGTTCTCAAATAACAAGGCTCATGTCTGTGCAGTGCTGAAGAACTGAAATGTGTGTAGATAGTATGAGGATTAGTGTGTACATAGACAAGGATTTTTTCATAGTTTTCAGAATCTAGGGATATAATTTTATAAACATTTGGTATATCAGCAAAACTGGCTTTTATGCCTGCTTCTGACTAGTCATTGTGAACTTCAGTGCAACGAGCATCTATGCAGCTGTCCTAGGGGGTAATAATACTATGAACCAAATCATTTAGATGAGGCAGAATAGCTAATACATCTTAAAAATACACTTTTAGTCTGAGATGCATTACTTCATTTGGTGAGGTAGCATGAATAACTTCAGGATGCCTAACTTTAGGACAATGCAAGTTATATAAGATGTAAATCTTAATGTAAAACTTTTAAACAAGGCTCTAAATAAGACTGAATAAAATACAGATTTTTGCTTTATGCTGTTTCTCAACTGAAGGGTGACTTCAGCTGCAGTGATCTCTCTTGCCTGAAACAAACATTTGCGTATTCTGTTTTGATTATTTATGATCATCAATTTCCATTTATCATTACTTCAGAGTTATCAGATCTGAACAATTTTCTACATCATTATTTCTACTAAATAGTTCCTACACATGGATTGAAGAGCAATTTAAATTGCTAGTTTAAAGACTGTTTTATACTTACAGAGATAAGGAGTCCAATAATGATACATTCTAGACCTTTTTTAGTTCTATAATTTCCAATCTATGTGTCAATGTATACCAGACTTGAAAGCTTTGAAGCAGCTCATGTAGAAATCTACAATCTATAATTTGTTTACTAGCCATTTTTTTACCTCTTTTGTGATGCAGTTAGTTGTAAGGAAAACAGAACCATCTTCTGCCCTGACTGTGTCTCTAAACAAAATTTTAAAGAGCTAAAAGAGACAGGAAAATGGTGTATTGATACACCATTCCCAAACCTGAAGAAAAAGCAACTTTTGTGGTGACAAAGCCACCCTGTAAATGTAAATGCTGTCCTATCTACTGGGAGGACTGAGAAAGACTAAGAGCTAGTCAGAAACTTATGAAACAGCCATTTGTGGGCTTTTAGGTTGCAGCTCAAGTGTTCTTCCTGCAGACTCTGCTTTGACAAACTACCTTTAATGGAACAGGACACTTTCTCTCAGAGGCAAGCTGTGAGCAATCACTTAGTACTGTACCCAGAAAGGACTCAGGGAGAAAGCACTCAGCAAGTAGACAGGCACCTAACCTTTTTTTCATGTTATCCCAGTTTAAGGAATATTCAAGATTTCTTTTGAAAGTTAATTTCAGAAAGAAGCCAATTCAGGGTTAAATGACTTCTGTGTAGTCAAGCCCTCTGTTACCTTGGCGGATCAGGAGTTTCATTGAGATTGGAAAAGACAAAAGCATTCCAGTTTCTTTTCTTTACTGGGATGACCTCCCACCTCATTCCATGGTTATTTCTGAAGTATTTGAACAGATTTTGAAGCTGATAGGGGTTTGGACTTAAATGTTTGACTTAAAATCACTGGAATTAATCTATATTGTTTACTTTATTCTCTGACGTGATCAAGCAATGGATCTGGACATTAACTAAGGTTCTACTTGTTTTCCTTTATGGGTTTCTTTAGTATAAATATATATGAATGTTTCCAGGGATCTATGTCAAGCTTCTGTGTGATTGACTAACCACTTAGTAAAATATTAGAAAGCGTGCACAAGTCACCCACTAGTGGCTAGGGTGACATAATATTTAGAGATTTTTTTTTTTTTCCCATAAAGAATAAATGTAGCATTTAATGTTTTTTTTGTTTTTATTTCCCTTCTGAAAGTGAGTATGAATAACATCTGTAAAATTCAGTTTACCTTAATGAGAAAGTGAGCTATTTTTTGGTTGGAGAATGGAAAAGCAATATTCCTCTTTTTGCTTTATTTTTCTTTCTCTTCATTCTATTTCAGTGAACATTGTAAGTGAATTTATTTTTCATCAACACCTTTTTCTGTCACAAGATTTTTCCTTTTATTCTTGAATTTTTGATAGTCTAAAGGAATCTTATCTTCACAGACAATTGAACTGTGTCATAATTTGATCTATACTATTTAATATGTAGTTTTTCATAGCTATCACTCAAAGACATGCATTGTCTCTCCCCATTGCAAAGGTGTCTTCTTTTTCAATGACAGGACACTAACCTTTTGTAAGTGAATAAGGTATTCAAATTCCAAATGGTCTGTTTTTCAAGTCTAAATCCAGACTCTTGTGAACTTCAACGAGGTTTTGAGTTAGTTAAGCACTTCAAGATTTGGCATGACATACAGACATTTGACATGTCCATCAATGTCTACTCAGTATACTTATTTATTGATTCATGTGTAGAACTTTAGAATTGAATAACTGCAATTGGACAGACAACCTTACTTTGAGATAAATTACTTTTATATAAAGTCCAGAAATTAATTTTTCTTTTTTTTTTTTAACATGATAAATAACTGACAGTAACAGGAAATAAACAACTTAAGTCTCTCTTGATATCAAATATAATTCAGAAAGTTAAGTGGTCAAAGGTATGCTCTTTCAAAAAAACAGGTAAGTATTATATATAAAGAAAGACAAAAAGGTTATTTGCTTTTATTGACTAAGTATTCTCATTCAGATGTTTACTTGATAGGAAGAATGGCTCAGCAGAACAGTTAAAAGCAATTTCTAGCACATAGAGATAAAGAAAGAGCCTCTAAAGACCAGAAAGTCTCTTGAATGTAACTGTCTGTCTACTGACAAAAATGCTATGGTGGCCAAACATATAAGCTTAGATCACCTATGATGCACAGCAAGCAAGGAAAATAGTAGTAAGACAAAAAGGATTGTGGGTGTGTGTATAATACATACAGCTGTATTTGTATGAATAGCTTGTTTCGCAGATACATGATGTTAAATGAAATACACCAAGATGCACTGCAGCACTCAGATTAGGCTTCATCACAGCAGATATTTCAGCAGCCGTAGTAAGTCCCTCTCTGACACTGTATGTCAGAGTGTCAATAACCTCAGCTGCATTTTTGCTTTTCTGCTGGAATATGTCCTTCTTATCCTTTGAGGTTCATAGAAAACAATACTGGTTTTCAGTGGCATCAGGAATATATAGCTATTCACTTAAAAGATAATTATGACAAAGCCTCTCTTCCTTGCTAGAAGTAACTTCTCAAGGCAAGTATTTTCCAACCTTTTTATGTACTTCAGAATTCTTGTCTTACACAATCTCAGAATACTCTGAAAAACTTCATACAGTGATATCCAAGTGTGCCTTCCAAAAAATTTCTTAAGCAACAGGACAATGTTAACTGATGGATGAAATATATTGTGTTGTTATCTAAAAATTCTTGTCCTATTGTCCAAGCTACTGTATAAAAGTCCAGGAATATATTAGACATTTTATGGAGCAGGGATCATCTGTATGTACTATCAAGTATTAAAAAGTCTTGGTGTATTATCTACTAAACAAACACATTAGTAGTGACATATCCAGAAGGAATGGTGCAATTGATGCAATTAATGGTTTTGCTTAAGCATCACAGAATAATTTTCAATACACTTCCTTCCACTACCAAAGAAATAAAGGTATTCTATTACAACAAATTCACTTCTATTTTTTCCCCCGGAAACTTCTGAAGTCAGATTTAAAGTTAAACATTATAGGACCCTGAACAACACTAAAATAGATAATTGATCTGCAAACAAAAGGATCATAAACTGAGTGTTGATCCATCTAGCAGTTGTAAAACTGTTCACACAGATTAGAAATAAACTAAATCCAGGGTCTTCCACTCACTTTAGTGAAACATCAGGTTCCCAACACCTTTGAAAAAAAGCTATTTATGCAATGTTTATCATCAACTACAGTAGACTACCATGTGGTATCCTTCAGACAAATTTCCTTAATTTCTTGTAACAGTAGTTAAATAGTAACCAGAAAATGAAATTACAGCTGCAGCTGGAGGAATATTTCAGTTAAAATAATTAGCCTTTTCCTGTTCATGAATGGTTTGATCACCACAGGTTTCTGCATATGTGTCTAATTCAGGAACACTTGCCACACCATTATGCCAACAAATTCCATCTCTAGGGATGGAAGAGTTAGTCACAGCTGCCATGAATGTTGTGTTAGATTCCTAATAATTATGGTCTGGGTGAGGGGATGGGTGAGTGAAAACAAAACCAGAATAAGTTACTTGCTGGTGAGATTTCCTTGGATAATGTTTTGAAGCAAAAATAATACAACTTTGCATTTACTAGCATTCTCACAGATAAAGAAATAAAAAAAGTCACCATCTGAAACTGGTTTAATCTGAAAAGTCTAAATATTGTTTATGTGTATGGAAAGAGAACATTAAATGCAGAGACATGACTAAAATTACTGGTGTGCAATGAAACTTGTACAGGATACATGGTTATTCATCTCTTGTTCCCTCTAAGAGCTGAGGCACTGTTCTCACTCAGTTGGAAAGAGGAGAGCTTTCAAATTCTTCTGGGAATAAGAAACTCTGTCCAAGGAGAGTCTGTTCTGTATAAACCAATGAAGTCTCTGTAACCTACAAAATGTAGGATGATTCATGGAACCATAGAATCATTTAGGTTGGAGAAGACCTTTAAGATCATCAAGTCCAGCTATTAACCCTACTCCACCAAGTCCACCACTAAGCCATATTCCCAAGCACCACGTCTATACGTCTTTTAAATACATGCAGGGATGATGTCTCAACCACCTCCCTGGGCAGACTGTTCCGATGACTGACAACCCTTTCACTGAAAAAATGTTTCCTCATATCCAGTTTAAACCTCCCCTGGTGCAGCTTGAGCCCATTCTCTCTTGTTCTGACACTACTTACTTGTGAGAAGAGACCAGCGCCTACCTCTCTACAACATCCTTTCTGGTTGTTGTAGAGAGAATAAGGTCTTCCCTCAGCCTTCTTTTCCTGAGACTAAATAGCTCCAGTTCCCTCAGTCACTCCTCATAAGACTTGTTTCCAGGCCCTTCACAAGCTTAGTTTTTCTTCCCTGAACCCGCTCCAATACCAAAATGTCTTTCTTGTATTGCGGTGTCTAAAACTGAACACAGTACTGCAGGTGTGGCCTCACCAATGCCAAGTACAGAGGCGAAGTCACCTCCTTAGTCCTGCTTGCCACGCTATTTCTAATACAAGCCAGGATGCCACTGGCCTTCTTGGCCACCTGGGCACACTGCTGGCTCATAGTCACTGCTTGTCAATCAGTACTGTCAGCTGCCAGGCAGCTTTCTGGCCACTCTTCCCCAAGCCTGTAGTGTTGCATGGGGTTGTTGTGGCTAAGTGCAGGACCCAACCCTTGGCCTTGTTGAAGCTTGTACATTGAATTAAGCCCATTGACCCAGCCTGTCCATGTCCCTCAGTAGAATCTCCCTACCCTCAAGCAGATCGCCACTCCCATTCAATTTGGTGTCATCTGCAAACTTACTGAGAGTGCCATCTATCTCCTCAAGATAATTAATAAAGATATTAAACAGAAGTGGTTCCAACACTGAGCCCTGAGGAACACTACTTGTGACCAATCGCCAGCTGGATTTAACTCCATTCACCACCACTCTCTGGGCCCAGCTGTCGCTGTTTATGCCGGGAGCAACATATAAATTCAGCAAGAGCAGGCAAAAGAAGCAACTTTATTAATTTACAACCCCATTTTATATACCCTAGCCCCATAGGACGATTGGTCAGTGATCACCCACCTCCTAGGGTGATTGGTTAAAGTCCTACAGCACCTATTTCAAAATATTTTTACAATGTACCATAAACAGAACTTATCAAAACACCATGTGTTAGTCTAGTTTACAAAACCGTCCTACTGTTTCTCATAACACGTGTGAGAAAGGCAGGATTCTCACCGAATATTGTGAGAACCTAAGAAAATTCCTCTGCTAGCAGCTTTTCAGCATCCATACCCAGCCATCCAGCCAGTGTTTTATCCAGCAGAGCATATGTCTGTCCATGCCTAGGGCAGACAGTTTTTTCAGGAGAATGCTGTGGGAAACAGTATAGAAGTCTTTACTCCACCAAATAGTAACTGTGGTTCTGTCCCTTGCTACTCAACATTAACTGTTCTAGAGATTATGAGGTAATTTATATAGATTCACAGCATTGACAATAGATAGGATCAATTCCATGCTTTACCTACATTCCTTATTTGACTTCACTTTACCTGGCATTTCTTAGGGCCTAAAATTCCATAATTTCCAAAACCTGAATTGAGTAAACCTATGCGACTCAAAGTCTTAAAAATTTTTAAGTAGAAATTTTGATCCACATTCAAGGAGTAGTTTCTTCTTCAGACAGACATTTCTATTAAAATTACTCATCAGAGCTGGTGGAAACAATCCTTGGTGTGCCTAATAACACCTGAACTCTAATTTATCAAGAGAATATCAGTAAGGACAGAGAAGGTTTCAAATTATCCAATCTATCCATTCTGTATATGTTACTTTTTAGAGCAAGTTCTGAAATGCAGTTCTTTCCTCATTCAGAACATCCCCCTCACTGACCCATTTTCACACTTCTCTCCCTCCTTTCCTTTGTACTGTGTTACATGAAACAAGGAAAGTAATACATAATGGAATGACTTTACAGTCACTGTACAAATGATTGACCTGATAGCTGATAGTTAAGGCACTATCCAGAAGGGTGGAGAAGTGGACTGGGTTCTTTAACCAAGGGGTCTTTTAACATAGGATATGAATCTATGGCCTCATCACTTCTTGATATCTCTTTAAACACTTATTTTCTCACTTACAGGAGACAGTCTTGCTTACAACAGCAAATTTAGGCAACTGATTCCAAAAGCTCTTCAACCGATAATGGTTATAAATCCAAAGAGGAGTGAGGTTCTCAGTTCTGTATACATTCATTATTTGCTAGGGGAATAAGCTCCTTGTTCAAGAAGCTGATTGGAGTGTAATCTGTTCTTGGACCTCAAATTATTAGTCATGGTATGTGGATCCTGTGTCCTCATGCAGACTTCTATACACTGCTCAGTATAGTGAGACCATTGGCATACTACAGTGGGCAGACCTGGAGAGCCTGAATCTTTGGTGTGAACATTAACTTCTAGTCTTTCTGGCTTAGTCTTCTTCCACTTAAGCTGTGTCTTTTACTCTGAGCATGTCTTTTCTCTGAGTTCTCTCCCTCCATTGACTATAGGGGAAGCCCAAAATGCTAGAACTTAAATGAACTGTATCAGTAGATTACCAGAAGTTTGGTGGGATGAAACTTGGCCACTGTGATTTCTTTCTCAATTTGTACAAAGGGCATGATGTAGCACTTTATAGGGGATGGCTACGACGGCTTTAAGCAGGCCTGGAACAGGGTTCATGTAAGTATGTGAGATAACACTATCCTGTTATTTAAGTGATTATAATCCATACCAATAAAAGTTTTAATTTATACTTTAAAACAAGCTCAGATTCAGCTTTGGCTTTGATAAGATTTTATAAAGAGTAAAACAGTTAGTTGGGAATGTTAATGGAAACAAACTATGTTTAGAGCTGGTAGAAGTGTAGCTCTGCTTTGTTAGGACATCATCAGAACCCCAACAAACCTTGGATTGCTCATCTGTACTCCGAATTAGAAAAACTTCTACTGAACCAGAGCTTTCCAAAATGTTTGCAGAAGACAAAGGACAGCCTACTGGTATAATTTAAAAGGCTATTTATTAGCATTAACACTGGTAGAAGAGAATAGCATGGGTAATTTTATGTCCCCTTAGAGGCTGGAAGCCTTGACCCATGTACAGCACACCATGCAGACACTGTTCATAGAAGAGTTCCTTCTTTTTTGGCCTTTGAAGCTATTAGAGGGTTTTTTTTAATGAGGGAAAAACTCCTTTCACTATTTCTACAGTCAAATACAAAATATTTTCCCATGAGAAATTCTCACTACAAGGCAAGGCCACACAGGAGGTACAATCACTGGTGCTGAGCAGAAGCTACCTGCAGGCTCCCCTGCTGGTAGCTGGCTGAGTTTGTCCTGCAGCACAATGCAGCATACCATATATACAGCACAGCCTGCTCAGGTTAGCTCTGCTGTGGATCACTGACTCCTCCAGGCACAGGGTTCTGCTGGTCAGGATCACTGCAGCCTGTACTCTGAGGGTCACAAATGAAGTAAATAAGGTGATCCCAGAGAGGTATTAAAATAAGAATTTGAAAATGAAGTCCTGCTTTTGTGTTGCAACACTGCTGTTAATTCAGTCCTGAAGTGCTACACAGCTTAATGGCAAGCAAATACTTGAGGAGTCCTTATAAAAATATGAATGGGCTACTATTAGCACAGAACTGAACTCTGGAAAGTATTTATTTGCTCAGTGATAATACTTTTCCAGTGATAATGCTGGAACACATTTGTTGGCAGTAGATTAAGATTCTGAATAAGTATCTAGCCATGTCTAATTTTTTCTCTACTCATTTGTATTTGCGATCTTCTGCAGAGCTTATTAATGTGTTGCTTCTAGGTTAACATAGTCTGTTAATGCATAGCTCCTGAATTAAAATTTAGTCTCTCAAAATATATTTTTCCAATGATTTTTCACAGTTATATTTCAGTAAAAATAAAAAGAACTCATGGAAACCATATATCATATTGGTTTTTTAAGCAGAATGGAGTTTATTTTGCCTATAACCAGTGCTGTGAATTCACTGATACTTATGCCTATTTTTCTCTCTTTTAACCCCGTCACTCAGAAAGAAACATGGAACAGATTCTTGGTCTACAAAGAACAAAGTTAACACTCTAAGTATCTACTCTCAGACTGCATCCCTTGTTACTTGTCTATATAGTAAATTTACCACTTTGCTATTTGAATATTACTTCTTCCCCAGGTCTTCTATGCAATTTTGTGAATTAGCTTGTATTTTCACTTTTCTGCATTTTTGTGTTATAATATATTTAATTATCTTGATTGGAAAACATCTAAGTATATGAAAATATCTTTGAAAACTAAAAAGAAACACAAGCCATAAGACCTAAACGGCTAGTGTCCTGGAGTAAATCCATGTGCCACAGATCATCAGACGACATAAAGGTGTATGGAAACAAACACTAGCATGGCTGCCTATTTCCTTTAATTATTGTTAAATTGTTCTCTTTTATATAAACCTTCTTTGTATGTTGTAAACATATAGTTTATGCTTATGTAATGCTCACATAAAGAGGTAAAGCTGTTCATTAATTGGAAGGCAATTACAGCATAAACACATATAGTTATTTGTAGCAGTTTAGAGAGAAAGGTCAGTGAAATAGCAATTGCTAAAGGGTAAACAGTACACTTGGACAACTACACTAATATTTAAAACAAAGGCTACTCTGACAAGCAAGTATTTTTATACATTTCTTGAACAATGGACTGTTTTTTAGTTATACTGTTTCTCTGAGCAGCATAATCTGGGGGAATTAACAAGCTCAAATACAAAGCTTTCTTAATAGAAAACATTAGTTCTTTCTAAAAAGCATCACTACTCCATCCACCACTTGTATACAATACACTTTGTCATTGATGTTTTTCTCTTTAATAATATTACAAAGTCAGCTGAAATAAGAAAACTTCTGTCCCTTAAAATAGCTGAAAGCAAATCAGGTGTTACAAACCTTTTGCCCATAACTAATCCTTAAAATAATCACAGAATCATAGAATGTTTTGGGTTGGAAGGGACCTTAAAGATTATCTAGTTCACTCATAATCTGCAGTAAAGAGAACTGAATTGTGATCTTTGAAAAGAAATTCACTACAGATGAATTGTATGTAAGTGGTAGAACTACAGCTAAGAGGGGACAGAACTATATTTTATAATGGTTTAGTTCTCATTGCATATTCCTTAATATAGATTGACAATAATTATTTATAAATGTCTGAATGTACATTTAGGGTAATAATTTAAATGGAATTTGAATGCTTCTCAAAAGCAACTGTTCTAAAGGAATAGCTATAAAATAATTACATCAACTCAGACAGCAGTAAAATAATGGAATTACACATTTTTCATCTTGTTCATTGACTTGCACTAGCAGGAAGAAGTAACATTCACTTTCTCTTAGGTTCATATGTTTTCTTCCAACCACTTCTGCACTTCATCCATGCGGTGGGTTGACCCTGACTGCATGCCAGGTGCCTACCAAGCCACTCTATCACTCCCCCTTCTCAGATGGACAGAAGGAGAAAAATATGCCAAATAGCCTATAAGAACAGGAAGATCAGTCACCTGATACAGTTAGGGGCAAAACAGAAATGACTTTGTGAAATTAATTTAATTTAGTCATAGGAACATAGAATGTTTTGGGTTAGAAGAGACATTAAAGATCTCCTGTTTCCAATTGCCCTGCCATGCACAGGGACACCTTCCACTAGACCTGGCCTTGAACATTTCCAGGGATGAGACATCCGAAACCTCTCCAGGCAACCTGTTCCAGTGTTTCACCACCCTCACAGTGAAGAATGTATTCCTTACATCTAATCTAAATCTAACTTCTTTCAGTTTAAAGCTATTACCCATTGTCCTATTATTATCTGCCCTGGTAAAAAATTCCTCTCTATACTTCTTTTACACACCCTTTAGGTACTGGAAGGCTGTAAGTTGGCTGTAAGTGCACATTGACGGATCATGTTGAGCTTCTTGTCAGCCAACACCTCCAGGCCCTTTTCTGCAGGACTGCTCTCAATCCATTCTTTGCCCAGACTGTATTTGTGCTTGGGATTACCTCAACCCATGTTCAAGACCTTGCACTTGGCCTTGTTGAACCTCACAAATTTTGTACAAGCCCACCTCTCAAGCCTGTCAAGTCACTCTGGATGGTGTCCCTTCCCTCCATTATGTCAACTGAGCCACACAGCTTGGTCTTCCTGGTTAAGTGGCCCATAGCAGACCCACACTATGTTGTCACCTGTCCTAGATTTCCCTTTATTCCTGACCCATAAGCTCTTGGTCACCTTCTGATTCATTCCCTGGTGGATCTCCATGCATTCCATCTAGTCATTGACTCGTAGAATCATAGAATCATAGAATGGCTAGGGCTGGAAGGGATGTCCAAAGGTCATCTAATTCAGCCCGCCAGCAGTGAGCAGGGATATCCTTAACTAGACCAGGCTGCTCAGAGCTTTGTCCAACCTCACCTTGAATATCTCCAGGGATGGGGCCTCAACCACCTCCCTGGGTAGCCTATTCCACTGTTCTACCACTCTCAATGTAAAGAACTTCTTCCTGATATACAAGGTGAAATCCCCTCCTTGTCTCCCCTGCCTGTCCTTCCTGAAGAGCCTGTATCCTTTCATTCCAAGACTCCAGTCTTAGAAGCCATTCCACCATGTCTGTGATGCCAGTAAGATCATAGACCTGCAGGTGTGCACATGTCTCTAACTCCTGTTGTCTATTCCTCCACTACGTGTGTTTGCATAGAGGTGTTTAAGTTGGTCCCCAGTGAAGCTGACTTACTGTCTGGAGTGGCTGGAATCCCTTTGTGCTGTTCTTCAGGTGCTCTCCTGCTGACCTATGATTCCTCTCTAGACTTCGGTCTTCTGTTGCTGACACTGGCATCAAACCATCAGAAGTGCGATAGATTGGGGTTCCCCTCTTCTTACCAATATATTA
The DNA here is from genome assembly GCA_025345505.1 of Todiramphus chloris collaris. Classification (NCBI taxonomy): domain Eukaryota; kingdom Metazoa; phylum Chordata; class Aves; order Coraciiformes; family Alcedinidae; genus Todiramphus; species Todiramphus chloris. Next base: position 44,445,462 of record JANVCC010000010.1, on the reverse strand, counting down.
TCCCTTTGAGCCTTTTTATCAATTACCTTCCTACCTTCTTATTACCAAACAAATCAGAGGAGGATAATGAGAAATAAGACCTAAATCTTAAAACACCCTGCCCCTACCCTTCCCTTCTCCCTGGGCTCAACTTCACTCATTATTTTCTCTACCTGCTCCTCACCAGTGGCACAGGGAGACAAGGGGATACTGTCTGCTGCTCCTTTGTCCTCACACTCTTCCCCTGCTCTATCATGGTGTTGGTCCCTTCCACTGGAGATAGTCCTCCACAAACTTCTCCACTGTGACTCCTTCCCATGGGTTGTGAGCATTTATCTGCTCTGACGTGTGGTCCTCCATGGACTGCAGGTAGATATCTGCTCCACAGGTAACCTCCATTGGCTGAAGGAGGGCAGCCTGCCTCGCCATGGTTTTCACTATGAGATACAGGGGAACCTCTGCTCTGGCACCTGAAGCACCTCCTTCTCAGTCTGCAATGACCTTGGTGTCTGCACAGATGTTTCTATCACATATTCTCACTCCTCTCCTCCAGCAGCTGTTGCATAGCAGTTTTTTCCTGTTTTTAAATATCTTACAACAGAGGCACTACCTGTTGCTAGCTGGTTCAACCTTGGACAGTGGTGGGTCTCTTGGAACCAGCTGGCATTGGCTCTATCAGACATGGGGGAAGCTTCTAACAGCTTCTGCCAGAAACCACACCCGTAGCCCCTCTGCTACAAAATCCTTGTCATGAAACCCAAATACAGTCTGGAACCTTATCTGCTTCTCTGTTTCCTTCATCAAAAAAGAAAATTCACACAGACTGAAGATTAGGAGTTCAGGTTGGCTTCAGGATTTTAGGGAACTAGTAAAGTTGGTGCAAAGGCATAGAATTGTCTTTTCAAATCATTGAACTCTAATAAATCAAAGATTTTTCCACTTACAGGAGAAAAAAAAAAAAAAAG
>JANVCC010000010.1:44299136-44444418 GCA_025345505.1 Todiramphus chloris collaris | reverse complement strand
GAGAAAGAAAGAAAGAAAGAAAGAAAGAAAGAAAGAAAGAAAGAAAGAAAGAAAGAAAGGAAGGAAGAAAGAAAGAAAGGAAAGATATAGATTATTATTTAGTTTCCTTCTCCCCAGGACTTCCTTGTACTTGACTTGACAAGATGCTCTGGAGAAACATCAGCTGCAGAAAATGTGGAAAAAGGGATACTTGCCATAAAGCATGTGCCACTAAAAGGCTAAAATGCTCTTTGAAACTAAATCATAAAATACTAACATTGTAATATGACCTCTGATGTCTTACCTCAGTGTCACTTTTCTCAACGTAACTAAACTTTGTGGTTTCTTGTAGAGCTTAATTTACTCTAAAATGTCAAACATCACCTAAATTTCAAAAGCTTGCCCATAATAACTATGACTTGCTCAAGTGGAATCTCACTTCAGTAGCTACCTTTGTAATAAAACTCTCTCCACTCAAAAATTCTTGGCTCTTACCTGGCACTACAAGTAAATTTACATCAAGGCAATATTCACTGTTGGTAAACTGTGAAAAAAAACCAGCTGCTACTTGAAAAGTAGACTGTGTACTTTGTTCTTAAGAGTTAAAATCTTGTTTGTCTGGTAAGACCTATTCTTACTCCCACTGAAGTCACAAGTTAATTCATACTGATGTTAACACACATGCATTTGATTAATATTTGTAAAAGAAACATAACTCTTACTAAAGCAAAGCAAGCCAACAGATGAGGCCAGCACACTCATTTGGTCAAGAATGGGAATGAAAATAGCATGAAATATATTTTCATATTTTTAATACATTTTCATATTTTCAATGAAAGCTCATGGGAATGAAAATAACAACATTAACAACATCAATGAAATGAAAGGAATTTATATTTCTAAACAAGCCAATGACAACTTGGTATTCATTCCAAGTATCTGGTTATTCATGGTAGATAATTTTCAAGCTCACATTGGTATTCTTCTGCAATGCTGTTAAAGTTGAATTGCTGTGAACCAAGAACTATGTTAAATGTCAGAATGATGATATTTCCCAAGGCATCCCATTGCAAAGGTGAGGAGAGGTAACGGTGTCCTAAACTCACCCTCCTCAATGTTAGCTGTATTGTCCCCATAAAATGTCAGTTAACTATTACGCCTTTCTTTAGTTTCCTAAAATGTTCAGTCTCAGTGGACAAACTATGGTGCTGAAGCATATTGATAAAAATCTATCTAGAGTGTTCTACTTTGATGTCTGAAAACTCTCCTTCATATGAGAGCAAATATTTCCAAGCAACAGAGAAAATATATGTTCCCAAATATATTAGTATAGCCTATATGCAAACTGTGCACCTTATTTATGCATACTTCTGCAACAGGGAAAAAATATCTCCACAGTAGTTTACTTTTTTTTTCCTTTTCCCAAAATTTTCTTTTAGTTTATATAACTTCATATTGTGTGAGACCTTTGCAAGAGCACTTCATAAAGTAAGAAGTAGTGGTGAGAGAACTTTCAGTACAATGACAGAAATTACTCAAGATACTATTTCACTGCTGTAGAATTCCAAAGAAGCTCAGTATTGAACTCCTGAGTGTTTCTTACTTATTCTGTAACTTTCTACAGCATTAGTATTAAAGTATTTTGTTATCATGCCTCTTGATGTCATCTTATTTTCCTTACTACACTGGATCCACTTGTACATTGTATCAAAATTAAAATTTGGGCAATGAAGAAACAGAAAACTCTCCTTTAATTTTCTTACTTAAAAAGTGAATTACAATGTATGTCACAGAACTAAATTGTGCTAATATTTCTTCACAATAGAATAATTATCACATGAAGATTATTAGTTCAATTTTTTATTTTATTTAAATAATGAGTAAAAAAAAGTCATCAAAATGTGATAAAGCACAGTCTTGGAATGAAGACATGAACCAGTCTGAGAAACAAACAGGATCTGAAAATGTAATCCTTGTGTTGAAAAGGACAGTAGCAGACAGCAGCTTCTTTTCAGCTTAGCTAAAATGTCATTGTTATGATAGGGAATCCAGGGTCCAACTGGAGAATTCTGTGATTGTTTTCTTAGATGTTTCTTAGAATTGAGAAAACTCAGGATGAATGTAGGATCATGCTATTGTCAATATTTTTACTTCATATTTCAGTGTTGGTAATGTCCTGATAATTGTATCATTATCCATGTATTGTAGCAGAGAAAGTAAATTTTGAGTGAATATCTAAAAGAAAATTTTATGATGAAACTCATGTCATGGTGATGAATTAGATATTTTCATTTTAAAATTTCATAAATAAGATGGGGAGAAGTGTTTGGCAGGTTGGATTTATATACTGTTGTGTAAAACCCAATATCTGAACTAAAAGAATGGTCTGTAATATTCACTGGGGTTTTTTGAATCATATTCAGCTTTAACTCTTTTTTTTTTTTTTTTTTGAAATAAGCAAATTTGAGGCTTTTTTATTTTGTTTCTAATTGTGCTTTGAAGAATTACTATTGCAGCAAGTTTATGTCACTTCTTAGAATTTCCATAGCAACCATGAAAGTAGATATAAGAATTCTTGGAAAGTTTCAGAACAGGACAGGAGCTGAACAGAACTTTGAGCCTGAGTACTGGAAAGTGATCCAAAACCAAAATAAGACAAAATCTGTGCCAGACAAAGTTCTTTAGTTGCCAAACAATAAGAAGAACCTGTATATAATAGTAAACTTCTATTAGGTACTGACTGTTTTTCAGCCTTTGATTTCACATCAATTTAAAATTCACTATCTTCAGGTTTCCATAATATTTACAATGCTGCAAAAATGGTGGGGGGAAAAAAACAGTAAAATAAAATATTGCCTGTGATTACTGAGAAATAGGATACATTATTTGGCATACAAATTTTCATTATACTGATATCCGGAGGCCTTCAGTTTTAAACATCAGTCCTATGCATGTTTGTTGCTAATCTCACAGTATGTGGAATATATTCCACAGCTTCTGGAATATTTTGTTGCTATATTTTTCTTAATAAATTGTATCCCTGATATCTGAAAAATTACAGTTGAATCTTTCTTGTTTTGCTTTTTACATAAAAGCAAAAGCCATAAGTAAAACTATATATAAACCAGTACATGACAAATCCTGTCCTGCAACAATTACATGGGTATACCAGCAATATTCTTTCTTGCCTCTGTAGGCTGCTTTTAGGCTAAGTATTTAATTCTTGAATTCATTTGCTGTTTAAGAATGAAAGCAGCAGATGGTTGAGAAGGAAACATATTCACTGTTTAATTTGATTTTTTTATTCTGTTGTCATTTAATTCCATGCATCAGGGCCTGGTTGCTTTCCTTCCCCCATCCTCTGAACCACTGGAAACTGACTCCTGCTAGAAAAGAGATACTGGATTAGGCAAGCTGGTGTTTTTGGTGGCATTTAGAAACCTTTCATCTGCTTGGCTAATGTGTCTTGCTTATGCACTTCAGTCACTAGATTTTGAGTTACAATGTAATATTTTCTACATATTAGAATAACAATTACTGTCTTTGTCCAATTTGGGAATGATTGTTCTGCTTTTACCATCTTTGGTGGTATGTAGCAGTATCTACTTCTTGGGTAGAGTAAGCTTACGTGCACTCTGTCAGTACAAGGACTTTGAACTTTCCCCTTCTCTTTCTATAGCTTTGTGGTTTCTCTTATTCAACAGTAATAATTTTAAGTTTATAATACAATGCTGATATCTTTTCAGGTGAGTCATGAAGTGACAGATAAAGAGCCTTCTCTTAAATCCATTAAAATTGCTGTCAAAACTCTAATTAACTTCAGTGTTCTGGGATCTGAACAAGTATTCAGGATGTCTGTGAAGAATTTGAGCTAATACTTGAATTCCTGAGATTTTAATAGCCAGAATTATCTTTTTTAAAGGTTTTACACAGGTTTTCTGAAAGTTTTGAGTTCTTATTACTAATCAAAGTAGTGATGCATTAATGATAATTACTATTAAAATAATGAGAATTCTAGACTCAAACCTAAACCTTTTCTTATCTGACTTTTTTCTTTTTTCTTGTTGTCAAAGAAAAGTCATAAAATACTTAATATTTAAAATAAAAGTCTGGTATAAAATGAATGGTTTTAAAAAACTATAGCAGTGCTAAATATGATGTAGTAAACAGTATTAAAGTTAAATAAGATTATCTGTCCCTAAATATAAATGCATTAGTACAAAGGGATCTGTTCAGTGAGATAAATTAAAAGTTAAGTGCTCTTGAGAGACATTGCATCTCCAGGAACATTAGTGAAAACTAAACTGGTTGCAAAATAAGAAACATTCTTCTCAAAGCCACAACATCATGCTCTGATTCAAACTTTCCTAAACCCCAGTATTGGTAGGAATCAGGCTTTCACTGCATCATATGGAAGTTTCACAGAAGAGTTTCTGAAATACTTGAATGCAGTAGTTGACATAAAGCCTCATGTTAAGATGTCTATGAACAGACAATGTGTCCTAGTAAATTTATGAAAGCTTTATTAATTTGTGATATCTTACCCTAAGGACTAGATAAAAACTTTTATACTTTGAGGTTAAAAAAGTTTACAAAACAATTTTTGTTTCTGAAGTCTTCTATTATCTGAAAGGAAAACTATTGTGTTTCTTTGAATATGTAGCTCATGTTTTATGGAGTAAAATAAATGCTGAAAAAATTCTTGATGTCATGTCACATACATAGGCCTGCGAGTGATCTCATAAAATGGTATTTTTCCCTACTATTCCCTTAGACTCTTCCAGAAATTGTGCTGCCTTCTTAGAGAACAATGATATAGCATCTAATGACAAAAAAACTGAAGCCAGACAAATTCAAACATGAACTAAGGAATGAATTTTTAACACAGAGAATAATTTGGCTTTAAAACAATTTATTATGGCCTGTAATGGGTTCTCCCATGTTATAAATATTTTACTTGAAATGGTGTGTTCTTCAGAAGATGTGCTCCAATTCAAAAAAAGAAATGATGAAAAAACTCTAAAGCCTATGTTATGTAGAAGAACAGATTGGATTCTCACAGTGCTCCTAGCTATACTTACAATCTGTGAACTTTAATTATCTCTGATACAAAATCTAATCAGAATTGAATTTGCATCAACACTGACATCAGTAAGTTATCAGCTAATGTTAAGGGACTAACAGTAGTTGAATTCGCTTTCTTCTATGTGTGATTCTTAAATTTTGTACACTCACAAATACAAGGCCATGTCAAGTAAGTATTGCCAATATGATCTCTATATTATTGCTGTTACTGATGTCTGTATTACAGTTAACCAGAGGTCAAGGTTGGGGTCCTGTGTAGCTAACATCTGCTTGATCAGCAGAAAATGATTGATTAAATGAGCTTCTTGGACTATCTCACTTCATCCCAATCCCTTCTCTCAAATTACTGTGCTTGCTTTCTATAGTGTATGTAGTTTTTCTCTCACTGCTATTGCTAGTACAGAGAGAGTAAGGTTAAATAAGAGATATGGTTATGAATAGCCTCAAATAAAATTAAAAAAAAAAAAAAAAAAGTCCTTGTCTGAATCAAACTACTGAGAAAAAAAAAACACAATGGAAAATTATAATATTGCAATAAAACCATCAATGTCAGTAATAAGTACATATATAAGACTTAACAACCACAGAATGACTCCTAAACATCAAATTTAGGGTTTTCTTTTCAGTCAAGGTATATGTAAATCACTTCATTTCTGAGTTTGATTCATTCTAAGAATTCTTATGGAGAGTGACAGAATCAATATTTGCCTATCATGTCCAATATACAGTAAAATTGAGCAGAAAATAAATGCAGACAGCTGTATAGCTGTAACTAACATCCTTCATGGGTCAATTATTTACTTGTGTCCAAGATCCAATAATTGACAAACACATTTATGCAGGCTCCTCTTTATATTTCAGCTGCATCAGAAAACCTGAACTGTGGCAAAGGCAACAGAAATAGTAAGATGCAGTTCCTGAGGAGGGAATCATATCTACTAAACTTTAGTGATTATTTTGTTATTTTAAAAAAAGCATGTACAAGCTTTGGGTACAACTAGAAAATAAATTTTAAGACTTATAACCTTTACTCACATTCAAGTTAATTTTAATGAATCTTTATCACAATTCCATGAGATCCACTTATTTCCTTTTTGAAAACTCTTACTCAGCTTCTATAGATGAAGTAGGATATCTTAAGCATGACATAAAAATATTAATATTTTTGCTTTTAAACAGTGATCTTTGTTTAAGACATCTGAATAATAGTTACATATTTCAGTAACACTATTAGAGTTAACCAAGGGAAGAGAGGAGAAAAACCTCAGAAAAATGTCAGAATAAGTATGCAAATGATTACTTGTCTTGCAGGAGCTCAGGCTTGCAGAAGCTATTTAAGGAGGGCATGATTAATTTCCTGATAATAGTCAAAGAATGAAATTATGTCAGATTTGTGGTTCTAATTGTGTTGCTTTCAAGTATTCAAGAATGGTAACCACTTTGTTCCAGAAGAGGGCAAGTCTTTTCAAATGAAACTTTAATCCCGACTGTAAGAAAATAGAGACTTATTAATGTTACATCCTCTACATTATTCTGTCTTCTCTGGATTTATTACTACTTTAAGCAGCAGAAAATATTTCATTTATTTCTCCTCTTCACTCAGGGAGCTGGTTACTGTATTGCCCCAGGCCTCTTTCGCAAGCTCTTCCTCAGTGCCAGCATGACCATCACATATTGTTTTGCATATCATAGTCGAGATCAATGGGCACCTCAGGCAGTATGATCATGCCAGAATTCACTTGCTGCATTGAAGTGGAATCATCACTGTCTGCAAAAAGAGTCGAAGAAAACAATCTCCTCTGTTCTGTTTATTCAACAGCAGAAAAATAAAATGCCACCTACTCAGGGCATTCACATAATTCTTCATGGGTATAAATGGTACAGAGCAGAAGTCACTGGAAAGTGGGCTTCCTGTGCTGTGAGAAGTAATTAGCTTTTATGTCTGAGCAGTGGGAGATCATGGTTTCCATCCTACTCTCTACCTTCCATGAATCCTCAAAATGAACTTGGAAGTTTTTTTTTTTTATATAAATAGGTAAGAAGATACATCTGTGGGATTTTGTAGCACACAGCCTGTTTCCTCCATCTTCTCAGCATGGACCTAACTCCACTGCTTTCAGATTGATGCAGTGAGATTAATTTTTTCTCACTTCATGGCATTAAATCAACTGGAAAGAGACAGCACCTGTGGTCACCCATTTTATTTCTGAGCAAGATCTCTCAGATGCTATGAGGATGATAACAGAGGAACAATGTATTTGTATGGTCATATCCAAAAATGTAGTGGTCAATGGCTCAACATCCAGATGGTTAAAATTAATTAGACCTTAAAGGTGTAAGGGTGGGATCTGACTCATCAATGAGAATAAAGAATGGACTGATTGATTAGAAAGGAGTACCTGGTGAAGGTCAAGAAGGCCTTCAAATTCATGATGGAATCACAGAAAGCAAATATAATTTTATGAATTGCCTGCAGACATTTTGCCTATGGTTTTGTGCCAAGTGGTACTTAACTATTGTACAATAAAAGGTCTAACAGTGAGGATAACTAATGAGCGGAATGAAAGAGCAAATGCTTGAGCAGAGTAGTTAATGATGACCAGGAAAACACTGAAGAATTTCCTTTCTGAATTGAGTTTCCATGTCTCTGTAACTGAAGTAGGAGAATATTGCACAAGTGAGTCTCACTAGTTAACCTGATAAATCAAGTTGTACAAATGTATCATTTTTGAACTTATTTATCTAATTATCAATAGTTTTTGCTTTTTAACATGACTAACAACCTGTGAACTTCACTCAAAAAAGACTCCCATAACACTTTAAGGATGGCTTCAAACTTAATGAATGTAATGCTGCTGACAGACATAAATTTTGGCTTCTGTCATGCTGTTCATGTTTCTCATGATAAACTGCAGTACAGGTCTGACAGACTTTTCTGAAAAGTGCTGTAATGTTAGTTGTAGTGAATCTTCAATCTAGTAAAAAAGGAGCAGACTGTTTATTTCAATAGCTACAAATGTCTCAGGACTCTGCTGAGAAAGAGCATCTTTTTCAAGCCAGGGCTTCCATGACAATGTCAGCATTAAGAGTTAACCTACTTGCCATGTGGTTTGAATCAAAGCACAGTTAACATTTTGGTTTTGAGTTCTTAAAAAACATGCTAAATGCTAAGATTAGGAGTTTTGCACATCTGGTGTAAGGAACAGAAATCTGGAGTTGGTCTATTACAAGCAGAAAACAGGTAAGAGCAGAATTCCAGAAGAGGAATGTTTGTACACACATGCAAAGCCACATGGACGTGTATAAAGTTGAACAGAAGCACAGAGGTTGGCACAACCTGTAGTCTGTTCAAAAGTCAGTGTTTCCAAAGAGACATATTACAGAGACACTTAAGTGTTTGGGCTGTACCTAGACCTTACTATGGGAGTGAAGCTTTAGCTTTAGGTAGAGATATATTTTATTTTCTTCTTTGTAATGTTTTAGGTTACATGTTGAAAATACTCATTAGTGAACACATTCTGTGACCTCTGGGAAATCAATGGCTAGATTTTGTTCTGATTTCTACAGCATGCTAATCGCAACTGTAAATTTGGGCTATAAACAGTGACACGTGACATAGCAACAAAGCCCTCATTTTTGAGCTATTAGCTGATAATACCTCTAAATTATAGGTAATGGTAAATAACAGCTTTAAGAATACTCCTAATTACAAGTCACATTTTTTTTCTACTATGCATCATCTAGTACATTAGATAAACTCAGTTAAACTGGAAAGAGTAGGAAGTTGAACAAAAGACTGAATACCTGTCACTTCACTTTTAAGAAGATAGTTACTGGCGAAAATATACTCTGAAAAAACTATTTGTCCAAAGATGAGTTTGGATTTGAACTAAGAGAAACCCTTTTACTTCCTTCAAATTTGGAACAGTGGATATTTCAAAGGTAAGGCTAATTGGAAAATTAGTGAAACAGTTTTTTTAACACCCTTAATATATTAAAGATGACCTTATTGCTCAAATTCTGTTTTTATATCTTTATTGAAATGTTATTATTCTGTTACATGTCGTATAAATTCAGATAATGTTTAATTACAATGGAGGAAAAAAAAGTTACCTGGCCCCCAAAATGAAAATGAGTCCCCAGGCTCACATCTCATCTAGAATGAGATCTCATCTGTCTGATAGAGTTTCTAGAGCTACCGAAAAATAAGTTCTTTAGGGGTATTAAAGCCACACTGAGATAAACAGACATCCTGCTAACCGAACTATTTTGTCTTCAGCTGCAAACAAAGGAGTAGTCTAAGAAAAAGTATCCTCAAGGAACATGGGTAAGTCATACTTCTGTTAGTGATCTGTGATCATCATAATTTCAGAGCTGACAGTCATTTGCAGCTTTCTATGTATTCAATAGTCCTCAGTGAATTTTCTTTCCATGAATTTATCCTGTGCCTCTTTGAAGCTACTGGGGCTTTTAGGTATCTCTAAACTTTTGAGAGTCACAATAGTATGGAAAACCATCTCATCGAAATAAATTCCTTTTTTTCTCTTCAAAATATTGGTCATGATTTACATTTTCTTGTACACATCCTTTGATTAGTGCCATCTGGTTCTGCTTTTTTATGTAAAGGCCTGTGTTTATAACTCACAGAAAGTGGATATTGTGTTCAACTTCCTTGAAAGCTGTACTAAACAGAGAAGGTCTTTCCAAGAGGACCATAGTCACTCCAATCAACAGAATCAGCTAGCAAATTATGGGTTTATAATGAAGTATGTACACAATCAATGTCTGAATTCATATGTTTTTATAACTCCTTGCAGAAAGGATAAAATTCCATGCAATATGCAGCAGTTGAACACTCAAATGAAACAACAGATGTAAGATTTCATTTTTTAAAATTCTCTATCCTGTCTCTCTTTTTCTTCAATTCATAGTCAGGTGCTAGATCTAGAAAGATGACAAACACTAAAATTGAAATTTTAGGATACACAGGAAACTAAGGAAAAAAAAGTGAAGCAGAAAACTCCGTAGAGGAAATAGACACATAGACAAAAACATCCTACAGAGGCATTTCATCCTCTCCTTATACACAGTTCTGAGAGATTTAGTAAATGCTAAGAAAATGTATTCTGGATTCTTTAAGTGAAGGCTCAAGTTCTATCACAAGCCAAACAGACTTCTTAGCCCCATGGGAAAGATCTCTTAAAACACACATCTTCAGAAGCTACCTCAGACAAACAGCAATGAGAGTGATAAAACCGGTGTCTAGAATTGCATCTGTTAAAATCCCTCACTAGAGATGCTGCTGATCATATCTGATGCAATAAATCGCTGCCTAACTCTCTCCCTTGAGGTCAGAGAGAAAGAAATCTTCATTTTGTCCTTCTCTTATATCTCACATTTTTAGAAACATATGATGAAATGCATGAGATAATCATGCAACTCATTTTGCATCTAAGTTAAGATCAGTGTAGTACTTGAGGGAGAAAAAAGATATAGGAAAATATTAGATGTGCTAGCTATTTGTGAAATTATTTCAATGTACTAAATATTTGCATAAAGCATTTTCTCTTAGTCATATTTCATATGCTGTATTGTGTTTGTAAGTTTAGATTAGTATATGTTTAATTCATTTTAATTTTAAAAGCATACTTGATTTTTATTGTCCAGCTGTCATCTCTTCTGTTCATGAACTGATTTCAGCCTTTAGAATTACTGATGCAGAAGTCTGAATGAACAACTTTCAAACAGTAAGCTATTCTCACACCATTTACTTGGATTATTATGCTCTTGTTTTTCTTCCCTGCCCCCACAATAATGAAACGATTATGTCCATTACATTACCTCTGTCCACTAGATGTACCACAGTATCTTTTCTAGTGACAGAGACTTTTCCAGTATGATTGTTTATACATATAGTTCCTATGCAGAAATGTGAAAGTTCTAAGGAAAAGAGTACATGAACAGTGCCCAATTAATATTACTCTGCTACTGTTCTAGACATTCAATTAATACTTTTGCTCAAAGTAAATTTGTTTTATAGATGTAGATAATATATTTCTTCCTCTTCCCCTTAAAAAATAGAGGCAATAAAGATAAAAACCCCAGTACTTTCAAAGTTTAAGTAATGTTTCATACACACTATATAGATTTGTCTAAGAAAGTATTCTAAGACAATGATAAGGGGGTTTTGTTCTTTTTAAAGAAAAGGTGATTGTTTACTTACCTATGTCATGGTACCCAAAGCAGGCTGCTAAGCAGTTGGAAATAGATTTATATCTAAGTACACAGGTTTCTGTTACTGTACTTCATGAAGTGAATGGCACCATTTTTATCTTATTGTCATTCATACTGTAAGGCACAAGCTGTATAATTTTCCTTATTTAGAACACAATTAAGTTATAGTTTTACTAACTGGGATGCTTGTCTTCTCAAAATACTAAAAGCCATGTCTTAACATTTCAAATGATTGTAAGTGTCTTGCAAAAGAGGAAGAAAAATGCAACTTTTGATTTTGAATGTTTGACCAGACCACCACCCTTTAGCTGTATATATATACATAAAAATCATCACTGAATCTGGATCTTTCAGAAAAGGTTTTGTTGGTTTTTATTGATTTGTGGTGAGGTTTTGGGTTTCAGGTGTTTTTCTGGGGTGTAGGGGTGGTGTTTGGTTTTGTTGGTTTGGGGTTTAGTTTGGTTTGTTTGTTCATTTTATCTAAAGCTTAAAGCTTAATTCCTCTATAAGATAAATTTCTGTATCTGGAATTATTACTCATCAGTTATGCTCAGGCAAGACTAAAATTTCCTTTTGAATTTCTATTCATGTGATTGTATGCAGGATAATGCTACCAAAAGATCAGTATAATACACAAAACTATATGGGTGACTACTGTAGTAACTGTCAAGGTGGAAAAAGCTAAGATAGCATTCCTCCAGCTGGCCAGTCTTCCTTTTGTTCTAGCAGGCATCCCCTTTATTCATAGAAACATCAGAAGTTCCCAGCCTTTTGATGAGGTGGATGACCCATGTGCTTTCTGTAAAGCAGAAAATTTCAGGAAAATATGTTTAGCTCCTCGCCCCTGGAATCTAACAATGTAGAGACAATCATGAATTAGAAAGAGAATAGAAAATCCTGGTCTGATTTCTGACATTGCTTATTTGTGCATTCAGTATAAAATTAGAAAGAAAATGCAAGTCTTCAGTTTAAAGTTGCAAGTAGATTTTCCAGGAAAAGTGCACAAGATCACAGGCTATAGGAGAACCTCCAGTTTCAAATTTGATATTAGGATAAAATCAATATGTGGCAGGAAGGTTTATAGAAGCCACACACACACGTTTAACTAGAACTCCAGTATCAGTTTAGCACACAGCTCATGCTTGGTTCTCAGGTGTCTGTAGGCCTAGTAGTCCCAAGACGGACAACATCATAGACAAGGATATTTCTTTCTTAGCTCTAATAAAGGAAGAACTGAACGCTTTTGTTAGAATTCCTCCAGACTTAACTCACATTGAAATCTGAGATCTTTCTCTTCATTAAAGAATGAAATGATGTCTAAGAACTCTATATTCTTTTGTATTGATAAGATCCAGTCTAAATTTTAAAGAGGACAGCAAACTATTTTTATAGTTATTAATTAATATTACTATTCTTTATAGCTTCAGTGAATTATTGTCTAGTAGAACAAAATAAACATCCTCTATTTAGAGCTGTGAAATGGAAATGAGTACCTGCATCAGGACTGTCTTTATCAGCACAGACTCCTATCTGAACTTCAATGCCAACAACAAAATCCAAAAGAATGAAATATCAGCCTTACCGAAGCAAATGCATAGATGCTTTTACTATTACTTTTTCCTTCCACTTCCTCAGGCTTCCTGAAATAGTCCTACCTTATTTATATGACAAATCATGGTAATTGCTCTCACCTGCCAGAATACAATCTCTGTTTATTTGTATCTCCATATTGGATAAATCAGAAGATAAATGATGTCTTCTCTATCCAAGACCTTTGTGTTTGTGACCCTTTCCCTTGCATGAGGAGAAGTAGTCTTCAGCAATTCAACAAATATTTATTTTGTTGAAATTTGAGCTATTCATCATACACTATTTTGCAGAAATGAGAGCTTTTGGGGCTTACTTTTGATTACTGTTTCCCCATAGACAATTTAAGATGGAGCCTGACTAAAGCAAATAGACAAAGGAACATTTTTTACTTTTATTACAAAATATTATATGCAGACTTAATAGCTTTTGAGAAATTTCTGTCTTTATAAAATAGTTTCAAATTGTAACAGATAGGGCAGAACAGTTTTACTTGTACGTACAAATTCAATTAAATTGCTGTAATTATTGAAGATAATTTAATCTCTGTGCAAACCCATTTGGCATACCTACAAGGGGCAGGAAATGAATAGCATATGCACTTGCATATCCTTCCCTTATAAATTCTTTGAAGCACCTCCACAAAGTATCTTTCTAAATTATTCCTTACATGTAATACATGCATACTCTCAGCCTGCTCTGAAAAGAGCATAAGAGAGTATTTTGGAAAATGCAGAAATCAGTGTTGAAATTTTCATGGAAGTATACTGGTTTCAACATACATCTGCTATTTCTATTGGAAGCTGAATATTTTTCTGCTAGCTGTGTATATGGGCTTACAGAGACTGATTCATGAGAAGGGCAATCCCTACATCCCCAAGACTTTTAGGTTTTCTACACTAAAGTAAAAAAGAAAACCCCAGATTCCATGTATCTGATCTGGTATTTTTAAATAACAATCTTGTATGGTATTTTTTTTTTAAATGTATCTTGTCTGGTATGTTTAAAAACTATTGTATCTATATAAAAGAGCACCATTAATTTTATAGTACCTTCAGTTGTGTATCTGAAGTGTGAAGCAATTAAAGATATATCTCTTAACTGTACTTGAAAAAGATGAAAAAGAAAGGAAACTCTAGATATTTCAAATGGAGAGTCTTCAACATATAACATGAGTGTAACCAAAAAAAGAAAGTCAGATTTTCACAAGGTGAACAACAAAGGTAGAATTCTGAGGGGTTTAATAGTTGCTCACTCAAAGTACTTTACATATCTCATCACTAGTAACTTAGTTAAATCCTCAATATATATAAAAGTATAACTTTTTTTTTAATTGTCAATACAATAAAGAAAAGCTAAAGAGATGGCACAGTTGTTATTGTTTGTGAGAACTAGAATGAACTTTTCTTAAAAGTCTAGCACACACTGTCTTCCAGAAAGCAGATCTCACTGTCATGGTTTAACCTCAGTCAGCAACTAAACACCATGTAGATGCCTGCTCCCTCCTTCCCACTCCCAGTAGGATTGTGAGGGCAATTGAAAAAAAGTAAAACATGTTGAGATAAGAACAACATAATAACAAAAAATAAAATATCATAATAATAATAACAACAATAATGACAAATAATAGAACAAAAAGAGAGAGAAATAAAACCCAGTCAAATACTGGAATATGCATATGCAATTGCTCTCTGCCCGATCAACGAGCCACCCTCCCTGGCCAACTCGCCCAATTTATATACTGAATATGATGTTCTATTGTATGGAATATTCCTTTAGCTAGTTTGGGTTAGCTTTCCTCACAGCTTCTTGGATACCTGCTTGCTGGCACAGCATGAGAAACTGAAAAACTCTTAAGATGAGTGCTACATACCAACACCACCAGTGTGTTATCAGCATCATTTTCACACTAAATCCAAAACACAACACTGTAACAGCTACTAAAAAGAAATTAACTCCATGCCAGTTGAAACTGGGACAATCATATAAATAAATACTTCAATAAATCTACCCATGGACTCTCACACAAACCCACTGAAACAGGGATAGACATTTGTCTGCTGCATGTAGCTTAGGATTTGATAAAGCTTTTGCAAGTTCCATGTTGATTACAGGCCACTTAAGGGTTTGTTTAAATTTTCTAACATATCCATAATAAATAAAAAAGACAATATACTTTCCAGCAACAAGTACTTTTCCATCATCAAGATTCTTAAAGAAAGGACTAAAATTTAGAATAAGTTTACCTGTTTCTCCAATCTTTTCCTATTAGTCAGAGTAAATTAATTGCTACTTGAGTAACATTTGGGAGACATAGGGGGTCCTACTCTGCAGCTTCTAATGTGTTCTTTATTTTAAATTAGTTGTTGTCGTGTCTTCCAAATGTTTTAAACACTCAGATAGTTACCCAAAGGAGGGTAATTGTTTCCCCTTCTCTTAGTTGACTCATCATCTAATAATTCTGTAATTCAGACAGGTGAAGTTACAAATTTAACAACTACCTTCCCTTGTAGAATGTGCATCAAACAAAAAGGTTCGCAGAAAGATATGTATTTCTATAAACCTATTAATCTAGTGCAGATTTATGTTACATTACCATGATAAATAGAGGAAGCAGACACACGGGCAAGCCTGCTTGGTGAAAAGCGCCTATTGGAATTTACAACTCAATTCAGTACTATCATAATATAATTTCTTTGAAAAAAAATTTATGCAAACAATATATATATAATTATGTATCAAGATAATGTCATCATTTTTGTCTGGAGGTAGTTTTCATAAATAATGGTCTGCACTGCAATGAATAATTGAACTTTGACATTGTTTTTCATGTACAATGTTACATTAAATTATTGTATATCTCAGAGGAAGAGGCTTTTAGCAAATTACTGAGTTTGTTTTATTTCATCTACTTCAATAAGAACTGACTGATTAATCAATGTAAAGGGTGTAAGGAAGAGTAGAATTCAGTTCCAGAAAAAAGAGTAGCTTCTAGGAGCACAAAAATGACTTTGCTCCTTTTTCTTTCTCATTTCCTGTTGCCATTGACATACAAATTTTCAGTAATAAAATTGTAACAAAAATAGATAAGGTCCTTTGGAAGAAAAAGTGACTTAGTGTTGTTTGTTTGCCGAAGAACTTGGAAGTCTGATTGTGGAGATAAACCAAGTGCCATCCAAAACTGGGGAACTGCACTATTCGGATTTAGCAATCCTGTTCACAGCTATCGCTGCATCCTTCTTCAGCAAGTAAGAGGGATATTGATCACATTTCACTTAAGGTATCTTCAGTGTGGATGTTTACATATGAATGAGTCATTATAGGAGATTCTTACAAACATTAGAGACAGGTACTTTTAGGCACTCTTCACCTGTCTAGTTTTACATATCTGCCAAATAGAATGAAATATGCAGTGGAAAGGATTTGCCAGAGCAACCCTGGGAAATGATGAACTAAGACAGGAAAAGGAAGAGAGCTAGCCATGGAAAGCCATGTCATCCTCTCATAGGATGGAGTCTCTAGGACAGTCAATCACAGTACTGAGTATCCAGAAAGAAGTTAAACACTTTCCAGCAACAATGTTATAGACTTTCCCAACAATATTTAGATGGTTTTTGACCTGAAATTTAGGTTGTATGTGATTCAAGAAAGGCATTTATGAGCATGTTAAGAGCCTATATTAACACACTGAAAACTTTCAGGCCAAATAAAGGCTGAATACTTCTCTAGGAAGGCAACAAACTTCAGTGTTTAATTTAGATACAACTTAGACTGCAACCTGTCCTATTATGTCTACCTTTGAAAGGTAGCATGTGAATAGGTATACAATTTAAATTAAATTAAATTTCTATAACAATACAAGAACAAATAATCAACATGCTACAGGCAAATATCTAGAGTGTAATGATGTTGTAAGAAAGGTCAGAATGGATTTGAAAGAGCATATCACATCAAACCAATATGATTTCCTTATTTGACAAAGTAATGGACCTTGAGGGTTTCTGTAAACATCCAAACTAAATCTATAAAGATTTAGAGCCTGCCCTATGTGACATTCAGAAGCTATCAGGAAAATATAAGGAGTCTCCAAAAATGGGAAATCACTGGAAAGATAATGTTCAAAACATAGTTAAACAGTGTTCGAAACATAGTTACTAAGTTCTCTTGTTAAGGGTTGTGTCCCTGGTAGATAGGGGGTTACACAAGAGCTGTTCCAAACTTGCATATATCATACTATGGTGAAAAAGGCCAATGTTACTGTGGGTTGTTTAAACTGGATTGGTATCTGTGATACATGGCATAATCATTTTCTTCTGGTTAGAAATGGAAAGGCCTCATCTGAAGAAGTACAGGAAGTTTTGAACACAGCACTTGAGGAAACTTACAGCTCAATAAAAAAGACTGTATTCATGAAAAAGGCCAGGGAATAACAGAATTATCAGAGAATGGTTTAAATTCAAGCAAACACAGTGAGAAAAGTTTGAAAGAACTGGGTTCTTGTAGTTACTCACTAGGCAGCTGAGGGAATATGTGTTTACATAGGTGAAGGGATAAAAAGCCTAGATACACTATGTTCCATATTTATACATAGATGTGGTACTGCAAAAGGAAGGACTTGTCCATAACCAGGAGGACAAATAAAAAGTTATGTATTAAACTGCTAAAAGGAAAATAAGGTTAAACTTGCTAAGGACTACATACTGTCTACATATATTAATTTTTGTGAGAGAAAATAAACACACATGACATTCACTGTTTTCACATAGAGTGCAGATATTTCTTGCATGATATCCCTTGCTTGAAATCCTTCTAACTAGCAGACCTGCCAAAATTTGGCACAGTAATCCTATCCTTTCTTTCCTTCTCCCAGTCTTCTGGAAGTTTTCTGTAAGTTCTTAGAAATAACTAATGACAGCTCTGAGACTTGATTGAGTCCCTCTCCAAACTAGCCTAAAATGAACTCATCTGGATTAGTATTTGAAAACACACTAGTTATCTTGATATTTTCCTGCTCTATGTAATGAAAGAGTGAACAGCTTCAATCAGAGAAAATTTATTTCAATCACTTCAATCAGCTTTATTCATCTATTTTGCTATTTGTAAAGCCAGTTTTGTGTGTGGAAAATAAGCAATATCCTTAAATCTGGAATGAAAAGACCACACATTGCCACTCACTTTGTACTGGCATAGCTCTAAAAAAAAAAAAAATCTGGGAAATATGGCAAGAAAAAAGATTCTACCCAATTTTTCATAGTTCTGGAGCAGTGAATATCTGAAAGTTCTTCCTGGCTTTAGTTCATTTATAGATTTAGACAACCACAGATACTCAGAAAGATAATTATAATGCAGTTCTTGGAAAAAATGGGACATAACTATTCTGGACCTAGTTTTTTATAAAGTGAATGATACCTCACAATGGAATGTAAAAGACACTGGAGAAAAGACTGAAAAATAAAATAATAAAAAAGGTACAGATAATGTAGAAACAGTTATGGTGACATTGTTAAAACCTGCATTTTAGGAACTGGATGAGGAAAGAAAAATGAAAATCCTGTTTCATTTAAATTGGTAAGGAAAGTACAAAACTAGAAGTTTCAGTACACCACTGGGAATTCTTTCATACAGCTACAGCATGCATTGTGAGAAATCTAGAAGGAAATAAGTGGTATAATCACTGCAGGAGAGGAAATTCATAGAAATGTGCACAAGGGAAAAAAAACCCACCTATTTTAAAATAGTGCTAATTATTTTCATGCTGTTTTCTACTTTGCTACCTTCAAAGTACGTTGTACCTCCCTATCCCAACTTAAATGAATACTGGTTGCATTACTTCAGCTAGTTCCCATTTTGTATTCTACTTGCACAAAAGAATTTGCATTACACATGTTTAAATCTGTATTGGTTACAAGAAAACCCCAGCAAATACTCAAAACAGGCTTCAGCTCCAAGATTGATTTATGGTACTTTTAACAGAAGTTTTGGCAAGAAACACCCACTCACATCATTTTTGAATATGAACCAAGAAAATCTCACCAGTACTCAGATTTTTATCTGGTGCCAGTCGCTGGGGTAACTATGCTGATCTCTGCAACCAATTTAATCTTTGAGTATAAATCTAATGGAACTAAGTAAATGGGAATTTTGAGTGACTTGCTTTGTATTTTTATCATCACTTACTATTCAAATGGTAAATAAAAAGGCAATTCTTCAAGGAGAAACTCAGTTTTGTGAACGACTTCATTATACTTCCATTTTTTCTCACATACCAGAAATAAGACTGCTCTGCAAGTAGTCTGTTAATCACCTAAAACTAAACATTAATCCTGTTAACCTACTTCCAGTGTTTGAAGCTTGTTAAGTTATGTTAATGTCATAGCAATAAAAAAAAAGAAGAAACCTTTTTGCACTCTCACAGATTTTTTATTCCTCAGAGTGCTATTCACTGGTCTCAGAAAATATAATGTATTTGCAAAACAGAAGACTGCTTTCATTTGTGTGTTTCCAGTACAGCTAAGCTTTCCCTGTTCCCCCCCCTTTTTTTTTTTCTCTTTACCTTTCAATAGGCTTCCTTCCAAGAATCTGCTCAGAAGTACTAACCAAAATCAAGATCACTCCTGAAACTGAAGCACATAGAACAATCCCTAACATCAACCTATATTGTAACTCCAACTCATCTTTAATAAACCAGATTAATGCAAATAACTGTAGTCTGTTTATATATGCAGAACTGTGTCAGTAGTATGCATTATTCTTTCAGTACAACTGTCACAAATGTGAACAGTTTTTAATATTGCTTTAAGTTTACAAAGTTGTTTAATAATTTCTATTCATGAGTATTCAAATAGGACAGGCCATACGGGACACAGAACTTGGGTGATAGTTAATTGTGAAATTTAAATTTGTTCTTCAGCTTCTTAAAATTCCCTCTCCCTGCACATTATTAATGAACTTCAGCATTTACTTGGAATTTGTTCTTATTTTTCCAAATAACTAGACTAGCCATAATTCATTTGGAAGCAAGATGGAGAGCCTTTCTCTGTGTCTTGTACTAGCATATGCCACAGAAAGCAATAATGTATTCTAGAAATAACTTCATGATTTCCATAGCAATGAAGATTTGGAGGGTTCAGAGCAGACTCCATCAAGATCTGTGGAGTTTTTTCTTTCATAAATATTTTAGCATATTTTGTTTTTTCTCAAACATGGAAAATTAAAATCCTTAATCATTTGCTTGAACATTGCATTATGAATGGCATCAGTGTAAATTGTACAATCCATTGCCTCAGTCCTTTTTCAAAAACTTAGAGCATATAAATAGTTGTTATATATTGATTAGGCAGAGCACTAATGTCTGCTGTTGTTGGCATTATTGTTATTGCAATTATTGTTCATTTCTGCCTATAGAAGTCAGAATAGCATAAAAGTTATATTAAAGACAAATTATGTATTTTCTTCAGCTAGTAAATAGAAAAAAGACAAATCTATTGTTAGTCTATTATTTGCCAGAAATCTGCTGAAATCTATGCCCTTCAGATAAATAAGTTTTGTTTTGTTCTTTTTTTTTTCAGATTATATACTGTGCAAATACGGATTAAACAGACTTTTGAGGTGTGTTCTCCAAGCCCACTAATTGAGCTTCACCTCTCATCTTTCCCACAGCAGAACTCTCTTCAAGGCACTGGTTTAGTCATCTAATAATACTGTTACATGGACCAAAACTTATCATGTGCCCATGATGGATTGCCATTGTAACTAAATTAGCAACTTACGTACTTAGTATAATACAATTGTAGAACAATTTGAGTTGTAATGGACCTTTAAATCTCATCTAGTCCATCCCTGAGATCCCTGCCATCAGCAGGGCCATCTTTCACTAGATCAGGTTGCTCAAAGTCCCATCCAGCCTGACTTTGGACACTTCCAATTATGGGGCATCCACAACTTCTCTGATGTCTCCATCTTCATCCTAAAGAATTCTTTTACTTATATAAAATCCAAATCTACCTTCTTTCAATTTAAATTTTTTGTCCCTTGTCCTGTCACTACAGGCCCTGGTAAAAAGTCTTTCTCCATCTTTCTTGTATGCCCTTTTTATATATCGAAAGGCTACAATAAGGTGTTCCCATGGCCTTGTCTTCTCCAGGCTAAACAACCCCCAACTCTCTCAGCCTTTCTTCCCAGAAAAGATGCTCCAGTCCTCTGAACATTTTTGTGGCTCTCCTCTGAGCCCACTCCAAAAGGTCCATGTTTTACTGTACTGGGGACCCCAGAACTGGATGCAGAACTCCAGCCAAGGTCTCATGAGAGCAGAGAAGAGAAGAATCACCCCCCCTGACATACTGGCCATGCTTCTTTTTATGCAGCCCCCTATATGGTTGCCTTTCTGGGCTGCAGGCATTTATTGCTGTCGCTTGTCCAATTTTACATCCAGCAGTAACCCCAATTCCTTCTCAAATACTTCAATTTACCTACCTGCAGTAACCACAAAGATGAGCAATGAAATACAGAATTGATTAATGAAAGGTCTTCCAATGCAAGACACATTAAAGAAATGTGAAATTTGTGCCTATTTGAAAATAGATATGAGGGAGATGCACAGGAGATCTATTTAGAAGTTTCAGAAAGGAAAAAGCATTCTTAATGAAAATCTTTACATGGAATGTCTTAGGGTTTGACAATGTAGCCACACACTGGTAACTCTGGAAATCTGATTTTGTCTAGAATGTAAAGAAATGAGCTACAGTTTTTATTATATTTTCTGTTTGCTTTGAAAAAGACTGTAGCACTCTTAATTCTAGCCAAGAGTGGTCTTGCTATTCTGTGGATTCAAACAGTGGTGGTGTGTCATTGCAGAAAGACTTCTGGCATAGCTTGTGGAAAGCCTTTTTTGGAAACGGAAAAAAAAAAAAAAAAAGTCCGTATAATCCATGAGAGAGCTAATCTAACTATGTGTACTTATTTTTTGTTTCTCAGCCAGCTTTCCTATTTCTGTTCTTATGCTTCTGACAAGATCTTGTAAAACTCAACCAGCCGATGGAAAATTTTACACAAGCCTTACTAACAGTCATTCCTTCCAAAGCTCCATAAATCCGCAGAACTTGGATTGAACCTTAATACAACGAATCCTTCTTAATTATTTTTAATTTACAAACTTTAGTAACCTCTTGAATATGTTTCCACATCATCTTACATTTTGAAAACCAAATGCCTACAATGGTGTGCATGGAGAACTTAGGTATTGAGTTAGCTTCCAAGAAGCAGTAGCTGCAGCATAGAAGCACATTGCTGATGGGTTCCAAATATGAACTTCAATGGAAAATCTAATATTTTTACCTTTATTGACTATTTCTTGCTGAAATATCTGTGATGAGCAGAGGAATGATAGGGAAGTACCACTATGTAGTGCTACTGCATCATTTGTAACAAAGCAACTAGATGTTAACTAATTTCATTTTCCTTAAAGGCTACTAAAGCAAGTTCAGACCTTAAATTTTCAATAGTACTTTGATAAAAACCACCACTGTGTAAAAAGTTCTTAGTACATTGAAAGAATCATCTTGTATATATTCATGAAATACTTCTGAACTACTTTTTATTATAGTTTAAGTAATTATATTACTTGTTTGGTTTTTTCTTTTGATTTTTTTTCCCTCTTTATTCTTTTCCTCTTTTTACTTTCTTTTTCTCTCGTATGATAATTTGCAGTATGATACAAGGGAAATAAATGTTGAATTTCCAATAGAATCGACTCATTTCAGAGAGATAGCTCCATCTAGTGTCACAGTGAGACACCATTTTAAATCTCTGTCTTTTCTTGCATAAAGTCAAACTAAGCAATTTTCACAGTTGAAATAAATATGACTTAAAATATTATCTTCTGCTGGAAGAAAAAAAAAGTGTACAAACAGGTGAATGTGATATCTGAAATACTATACAAAAACAGTTGTATATACCATATTTTTTTTCATATTCTTGCAGGAGCTGAGTTTACATCATAGTATGCTTTGTCTGCAATTAATTATAGGTTTCTCTGACTCCAGATGCTCTTACTGTTGCATGGAATAATCTACTGGAGCAAAACATTCATCATCAGTTCTCTAAACCATCACATCCTATTTAGTTTAAGAATGTTTTAGGACTCTGAATATACATCGTGCAAAGAAATTGCTCTAATGTGTCCAACAAGGACTCTGCTCAGTAGTAACACAGTGTGGAAAAGAAAACAGACTCAGGAAACCTGGTTGTTGGAATTTTAATGTAATTAAACAATGGCAATTCAAAGATTATTGTTTTCAAGCTGTCATTGTTTTTGAAGTGCTTACTTATAAATTAACTAATGGTAGAATAATTTTCTTCCTTTACCTACTTATAAATTCAATAATGGTAGAATAATTTGTTTGCCACACCCTAGGTTTTGCTAGGTCATCTGATATTGTATCAAAAACTTCTATTAGTATAATTAGTCATATTTGCCTGGATATCAAAGCATTTATATGAAAACCCAACAAGGAACAAAGATAAAAGCTATAATAGAAATATATTCTATTAGACCTGAGATCTACAATGAAGTATGAAAGGAAGCTGCAGCAAAACCTGTAATATTTATCATGCTCATTAATTTTTTGTCAGAAAAGCTAAACAGCACTTTAATTAGGTTTGTAAACAATGTTAAATGAAAGAATGTGGAGCAGTGCTTGGAACAGGAAATGAAAAAGGAACATGGGAAAAATAGCAATAAAATGTCAAGTAAATATATGTAGGACTATAATCTTAAAATAACTAACAAACAAAATTACTGACAGGCTTAGCGATGCCACTAGACAGATTAGTTGTAGACAGGTTTGCAATCAAGAACAGAGAATTCCTGTGTTACGTCTCAGCCACAAACTATGAAGTGAAGTATGAGAAATAGACATTATTTCCTTCCACAAAGCTGTGATGAGCTTGAATGTCACCCTCAGTTTATAGCATTTAAGCTTTGATGCTCCCCAGCAAGGGCAACATCAGATTTTCTATGATATCCAAAAGTCATTGAATAAAACATAAAATACTAACATTGAAAACTAACACAGTTATCTCCAACTAATTTCTTAGATTTCAATCAGTAAGATTGAAACCTCTTTCCACAGTTTTGGAAGAGTGCCATAAACCAGAAATTTTCATTTTCTTTGAACTCAGACTTTATTTGTAAATCATTTGTTCCACTAATGTTTTAAAACATTAAACATAAACATTTCTTAAAATGTTTGTAGTTAAGGCATTGTATAACCCAAAGTATTAATTCTCATGAGGCTTCACTTGAAAATTTTCATGTACAATTTATCAGTGTCATTTTATGCTAGAAAGGAGAAATAACTAGCAAATCTTTCAAGAAAAGAAAAACACTATAGAACTCACACGTGTCAACATTTAGTTTCTTAATTAGATAAAGCTGTTGGTAGCTGAATAAAGTATAAAGTCCTGGTGGATTTTCACAAATACAGGCCATGTGTCCATTGGAATTAAAAAAAAACCCAGACTCTAGGTTATTATCAATTTTTTTTCCATCAAGAAACAGGTTTATATACTGAAATACTAAATGTGTACTGTCAGATCACAACAGCATCTTCATTATTTTATCTTTCTTCCTAGATTTGCCATTATATTTTTATAAAATGTAACATTAAATCCATGTCAATTAACATGACATATATTTTTCTAATGTCTAAAGACTTTCACATGGTAGAGTTGGAAAAAAAGAAGTAAAGGGTAAGTGATCTTAAGGGCCTTTTCCAACCTAAATAATGCTATGGTTCTATGTCTTAGCTTTTAATTAGGTAAACAAATAGATCTCTATATTTGGACATTTTACTGGCATATAGACAAGAGATGCATGAACAAAATGTCACAGGATCTTGTTCACTTAGAGGAAGAAAGTTATTATTTCAAAACTAGCACTTCAAAAGTTCTAAAAGAAAGACCAGACTGAAAAGCGGTAAGTGTACATAAAACATATATCAGCCAATTAGGAACCTTAAATCATGTATATTGTTTGCTGATTTGGCTTTTCAGCCAAAGTCAATTATACTGTTTAGCTTTATTCCAGAGAATCATGTGGTTTTAAGTCAAAGATGCCAAGAAATATAGAATCCACCTCTTCTTTTCCTAGCATGTACAGTGGTTGTGACATTCATGATACATATTAATACATATATATATATTTCTGAATTTAATTTCTCTACATTTAGTTCTCAGACAATGAAACTGTGAAGTTTTTCTCGTCTGGATTAATATATTTTTCTAATTTTCTTCTGATAACCACATTATCCAATGCAATGAGGTCACCTCTTTGTCTTTGATGAAATAAATATATTTAAATATATTGACTGATCTAATCAGTCCCTTATCTCACTAAGATTTGGTTTTATGTTTTGTTTTTGTCATAGTTTCAGTTTTACTTTACTGTCAAATCACTTCAATAGATCTTAGACCTCCTTTCTCATTTTTCTATCTTTTGTTACAAATATAAGAATGTGTTTTCTCATAGTTATGGTGTCAAAACTGAATTGAAAATAAACAAAATATTGAAATAGCAGTTGAGTCAATGAGCATTATGAAAATGCAACTATGTGAGAATGTATTTGGGAAAGGAATCTTTCCTTTAAATCAGACTCCTTAGGGACGTCTCTGAAAACATCTGTTGTTTATTTCTCTTCTGGGAAAATTTACAGTAATTTATGATATGGTCATATAGTCTCTAAGCCAAAATCTAATTCTCCTTTTCTGGGTCATGTGCTGATTCTAATGTAGAATGTTCAGAAGAACAGTCCTCTGCATGTCTACCAAAAAAATATTTACGGATGACTAGGACTAAGTACTAGGAAGTGAAAAAATACAGAAAACAAAACAAAACCCTAAAAAGGTAATTTCAGACCTGACAGATTTAGTTATATTATATTAGGAATCAAAATAGAAGAGATTTGTCCTTGTAATTTATCAGTTAAAGCTACAACTTTGTGAAACATTTATGCAAGGGTATAACATCAGACATATTGACATTAGTGAATACTAAGTAAATGAGGATGCAAAGTCAGGTTGTCAGTGAAGACCACATATAGAAATGTAATGGATGGGTGATAAATGCACATGGTATACAACTGAAAGAGGAAATGTGAAATTTGGATTACAAATCTTATGGAATAAGTGATTTATAGTAGATGAAGTATTCATATCTGAAATAAAAGAGTTCTGTGACAGACTTCTAACATCTCAAACTATAGATTATACAGTAAACATTGAAAAATGTAAGTTTTCAGAAAACTTACACTCTTTCTATTACAAAGAAAAAGGATGCCTATATGGAGCCCAAGTCAGGTCAAGGCCATTATTAATAAATATGGAATGGACACCTGGTCATTGCCTAAAACTTCAAAGGCACAGGAATATCAAAGATGTTTTGAGATCTCCATTCTTTTGAATGTCAGAGAGTTTATGCTTTGAAGATGGGGATCTTGGGGAAGCTGTGCTGGTTTTACTTTTTCACCTTTAATTTTCATAAACAAGCTAGTCAGTGTGGGAAAAAGATGCTGGTGTACAGTACACATTATGTGTTGCAGTAGTAGCCACAACTGTATTTCCCATTTTATACAAGTGAAGTGATATGTAGGGAAAATTGCATTATCTTGCTTACATATTCTTTCATTCACAGCTGAATATTTTCAGACAACATCATTTGGAAAAGTTAAATCTATCTCTATATTTGTGCAATGTTTACTAATATGGAATTTTGATCTTGATTTCATAATTTGAAAAAAAAGGTCTAGAAATGTGTAAGCTGATTTCTCGTTAACTGATTTCTTCTTTTCAGCAATTGATAAAAATTTAATTTTGTTTGTAACAGCATATAGGATGTGAAAAAGGGAAGGAAGGAAGGAAGGAAGGAAGGAAGGAAGGAAGGAAGGAAGGAAGGGGAGGAAAGAAAGAGGACAAAACTGTTGAATACACATTACTTCCACTGCTTGATGGAATTTTGAATTGTATCTTTTATTATGTAACACTGACCTTTTTCCTAGATATTGACTATAGAAATAGAACAATCCTGGTCTGTTGCAAAAGTGGTTGCATTTAATTAAAAAGAAATAATTGCGACCAAAAGCAGAAGGGATGTTCACATCCCATGTTTTAAAACTGTCCATTTACCAAATTTAATGAAGTACATGGATTCCAGTCCTTAAACTGTATTTAACTGAAATGGGACATAGTTTACTATAGAGGTCAGAACACTTCTAAGTGTGGAGGCTAGGAAGTTTTCTAAAGAAAAGAAAGAAGCCGATTACTCCATAAGCTGAAAAGTGAACTCAGTCTTGTTTCTAGGATTCTGTGTGAATATTTTAACATTTTCAGAAAAAGGGAAAACTGCTGTGTTCTTGTACTATTTTACTGTATTTTCAGACAAAACTTTTCAGTGGAGCTTAGTCAAATTGAAAGTTTTTAAGAGAAGGGTGTTTGAATGACAGGAATAATATTTTTAATAAATACCCCTGTAAATTTTTTACCTCATGCTATTTCTTACCTCTTTCTTACTCACTTTTGAAGTCTGTGGTTTCACAGTTTTTACAGTAAAAAAAAGAGCATTTTTCCTAACTCTTCATCACAAGCTCCTAAATCAGAAAAGTCTAGAGGGTATTATAAAGCTTTAAAGAAATTAAATAGATATATTGATCTCAGGCTATGATAACTAGTGGAAAATTTGAATTTTACTTGCTTTATAGGAATAATGGTACATGTCCATTCTTTGAAGCTCTGCAGAGTTGAGTAATTTATGCAATTTCTGGGCCTGATCTGAAGCCAATAGAAATATCTCTGTGATGCATCATGGGATATGCTTCAGTTTTTCTGACCATGGAGGAATGCATGATACACAGCACAGCTAACCTGATCAGGCACAGGCTGGGCTGTGCTGTGCCATGATGCACATACAGCTTGGCTTAAAGGCCTGTCTTGTGCTCCACAGGTCCCTTGGACACAGGTTAAACTTAGACAGCCACTTGTAACAGGAGAGAATGGAGGCAGTTCCTGCTTGGTGTTGGCAATTACACTTCCCTACATCACCTTTTTCTAAAAGTGAGAAGATTGCTTCTGGTTTAGACTGCAGAAATGTTGCTTCCTTGCAAGAAGCTTGAAAAACAGAAAAGGGAGAATCTCTGCTATGAACACAGTCTGCATTTGGTTTCAAGTGGGCTTTTACATTGATGTCTTCCCTTGATATAAATGTTTTCTTTGATTTGGATGTCTACAGACATGAATGGTTTACACAGCTGTATTCAGAACTGTAGTAACACAGGAACATTGGAATTTTGAAGTAAAATTACTAGGAGAATATCTTTCAAGAAAAAGCACCATCAGTTTGGATTTTTGCTTTTCTAATAACTCTGTTTATGTAGAAAAACAATAAATAAAGAAAATAACGTTTAAAAGATTGCAATTATGTAAGATTAGTATGTAAATAATACATTCTATTGTTAATTCTTAACAATTAATATATTATTAAAACATTGTTACATATATTAATATGTAGCCCATTATTTTATTGAATAAATATATATAATATAGTCAAATATATAAAAAATTTAAAGAAAGAGCAAATGAGAAAAAATATGGTAGAGAAGAAAGGTAATGGATTCTTTCAAGACTCTGATATTTCTATTACTCCATATATTCCACAAAAGGTTGATCTTTTTATGAAGACTTTTTAGAATTTAGAGAAATTTGATAAAAAGTTATTTCTATACCTACATGGCTATAAAGAATATTGATTATTGGTTATAATTTTCTTTACAGTAATCTTTCAGAATTTCAGCTGACTTCATACCACGCTGGAAACAAATGGAAAAAAAACTGCTATTGACTTCCATGAGTTTTGGAACAACCTCAAATAAGTGCATATTTCTCTGAAGTACACACAAAAATGGATAAAAGGTCAAAAGAACATATTATTTAAGAAAATAATAACTCTGTTAGTAAGGAAAGTGTTATTAGTAAGTGGGAAGGATAAGAACATACACAATTCTGGTCACAGTTTAAAGTTTCTTTTCAAGTCACATTGCCAAGATTAAAGCTTTATACTATTAAATTCCTATTTGACAAAGACATCAATTAGTTTACTTAGTGGTTTTGTGATTCAATTGATGACTAAGACAACAGCTTATTTAAATCCTGAGCCATTTTTATAATAAGGTATAGTTTAGATTACTTGCTTTTCATCCCACTGGGCCCACCCTGCTGTGAAGGAACAATTTACTGTAAGACTTCTGTATGTTCAAACCTGCTTTCTCACCATATTGTCAGGTTTTTTTAACTCATTCCAGTGGATACCACACAACATTTTTAAAATTAGCTAGTTTGTTCTTTCTTTTTCCCACTCTCTTTCTTCTGTTCTGATCTCCCTGTAGTTATGGTAAAGCTGTCACCACTGAACACTCCTTGAAGCAAAATTTTCCAATACATATTGGTGTCTGAAGAGAGCAATAACTTCCTGCCTATGTAATTGCCCCTTAAAAAGTTTCAGTTCAATATAATATACAGAAACACAGACAAATATGAACTTAACAAGCAGCCAACTCAAGACACATTATTCTTTTTCAGGCAGTCATGTGGTATGGTTTCTCTCTGGTTTTCTCTTTCCTTGGCTAAGAGATGTACCAAGGTGATGCTTATATGAATAAAGCAAGCTTTTAGAAAAAAAAAACTATTCCATCCAAAACTGTAGCTATATATTTAGTTTTCAATATTTTTGAGACAGGTTTTACTCTGTATCTTCTGAAGAGCCAGCAAAGAGTTTGTAGATGAAGGTCACAGATATCAAGGCTACTTCAAGTCTATGGCTTATCTAGTTCAACATCATCCGCAGCAGTAACACTTCAGGAAGAGTATAAGATTCTCCCTACTCAAACTGCCACTTTGTAACTATCACTGAAGTTTCTCCAATCTAATGTTCAACTTCAGGAAGAGCACCTTTAGGAAACAGCCTAAGTAACCCTGTCATTTATGACTGCATCTCATCTGATGCTGACCTCTGTTTTTCATCAAGCAGAATCCAGCATGTAAATCAAATGGGAAGAAATAAATTTACTTTCCTTCAGTTTATGGCCATCATAACTATTTCACCACTCTGTCTCACTTCAGGGCAGCATGAATAGTAGGAAGGAATGAGTAGATACTTACCTGGAGATTGTATGCATTTTGTTCTTTTATAAGTTTTGTTTTGGAATATGTCATGACCTGAAGCTCCCTTGCATGTATGCTGAAGAAATATGCATCAACTTCAAAAAGATTCATGACACCCATATTTCATCTTAGAAAGAGTGATATCTCAGATTTCCTGTTGCCAATTGTAAAAAAGTTCCGTTTGTTTTCATAGAATGAATTGTAGAATCATAGAATGTGGTGGGTTGGAGGGAACCTCCAAAGGTCATCTAGTGCAACCCCCCTGCAATAAGCAGGGACATCTCTAACTAGGTCAGGTTGCTCAGAGCCTCATCAAGCCTGGCTTTGGACGTCTCCAGGGATGAGGCCTCTACCACATCTCTAGGTAACCTATTCCAGTGATCTATCACCCTCATATTAAAAAACTTTTTCCTAATGTCTAATCTAAATCTACCCTTTTTTAGCTTAAAGCCATTACACTGTCCTGTCACTACAAATCCTTGTGTATAGATCCTCCCCTGCTTTCTTATAGTCCCCTTACAGATACTGAAAAGGTACTTATAGGCCCCTTCCAGGTTCCCCACCTGGAGCCTCCTCTTCTCCAGGCTGAACAATGACAACTCTCTGTCTGTCTTCACAGGATAGGTTCTCCAGCCCTCTAATCTAACCATTTTTGTGATTCTCCTCTGGACACGTTCCAACAGGTCCACATCATTCTTGTGTTGGGGGCTCCAGAGCTGGAGCCTGTACTCCAGGTGAGGTCTCACCAGGGCAGAGTAGAGGAGCAGGATCACCTCTCTTGGTCTGCTGGCCATGCTTCTTTTGATGCAGCCCAGGATTCAATTGGCCTTCTGGGCTGCCATTGTGTATCGGTAGCTCGTGTCCAGCTTTTCATTTACTAGCACCCCCAAGACTTTTTCCATGCTCTCTAGCATGTCCTCTCCCAGCTATATTGATAATGTTGGTTGCTCTGGCCCAGGTACAGAACCCTCCACTTGGCCTTGCTGAGCCTCATGAGGTTCACCTGAGCCCATCTCTCCAGCCTGTCCAAGTCCCTCTGGATGGCATCCTGTCCCTCTGTCATATCAACCACACCACCCAGCTTAGTATCTGCAGCAAACTTGCTGAGGGTGCACTCAATGCCACTATGTCATTAATTAAGATATTAAACAACACTTGTCCCAGTATGGACCCTTGAGGGACACCACTTGTCATGTTTTCCCATCTGGACATAGAGCCATAGACCGCTACTCTCTGGGTGCGACCATCCAGCCAATTTCTTATCCACTGAACAGTCCACCTCCAACTTAGAAAGGAGGATGTTGTGGTGGACAGTGTCAAAGGCCTTGGCAAAGCCAAGATAGACGACATCCACAGATCTTCCCTTGTCCACTGATGCAGTTACTTCATTGTAGAAAGCCGCCAGATTGGTCAGGCAGGACTTGCCCCTGGTAAAGCTGTGCTGACTTTCTTGAATAACATCCCTGTCCTCCATGTGCCTTAGCGTATCTTCTAGGAGGATCTGTTCCATGATCTTCCCAGGCACAGAGGTGAGACTGGCAGGTCAGTAGTTCCCAGGGTCTTCCTTTCTACCCTTTTTAAAAATGGGTGTGATGTTTTCTTTCTTCCAGTCACTAGGGACCTGACTGCCATGACTTTTCAGATATTATGGACAGTGGCTTGGTAAATGCATTGGCCAATTCTTTCAAAAAATTTGTCATGAGATTATTTTTTAACTCTTTTTTTTTCTATTAAAAAAAGTATCTGCAACAGACACTGACTTTTATGAATTAAATTACTATTCATACCTTTTTAAACTTCTTATAAACATTACTTTGGATTATTTGTAATTTCTCTATCTTCCCTGTTCAACTACATTAAGAAAAGAACATGGGAAAGATGAAAATAAGAAAAAAAAAGAAAAAAGTAAAATTGTGCAGGGGTCATAAAATACATTCTTATTCTTTAGTACAGTCTTCTTGTGATTTTTTTCTGTAAAATTCAAAAAGGTCACTAACTAGTCACTCTAATGTATGCAGATTACCATGTTGAATATATGTACAGATGGAATGCAACAGAAATTCTTTTATTTTTTAGCAGGTACCATATATTTGCCAAGGTAAGTCATCTTACATTTTGAACTGAAAGCTGTATGGGAATGGATGTGTCAGTGATGATGACATTTTCATTTATTGTCTCCAGAATTTCACAGTTCTGTTCATGAGGACTCCAGTGACATTTTATGAAGCTGAGCAGGTCTATGAAGTAAAGACAAAATGCTTAGTTATTTGTTTGGGTTTTTTTTTCATTTCGTTAAATTAAAGTCCACTCCCTTCGACTGAGTCCCTCATGTAAACCTTGCAGACTTTCCAAGATTATTGGAGTGATTTGGCATAGAGTAAAAATCTTCTAAGCAAATCCACCCATATGAAAGAAGATCACTGTTCTGTGCTTCTTGAAATGTTCTTTGATTACTGAGGGTTGGTGGCATGAAAGAGATACCAGGACTTTTTTTTTTGTTGGAAGCAACAACACATAATATCTTCAACAGGAAGCTTCTTGTTTCTCACTAAGCCTATTCGCTTTCTCATGTGACAGATAAATTACTGCCTTACTGATTTTTAATTTTCATATAAAAACTTCTGTTCTGAATATAAGTGCTACATTGTATATCAATGATATAAAAAATGTACACTGTACTAACCACTGCACCAGACACTAGAAATGTAAGCTGGTTGCTGATAAACAAAAGATTAATAAAATACACTTGGATTGTTACAGTATTGCAGAAATGTGAAATAAAGTGGATTTTCTTTCTAAATGTTGTTGCTTCACATTTTCTGACTTTTTTCATAATCCCTAACAAACAAGCATGAAAGATCTTCTTTGCAACTTGGAAGTTGCTTGCTTCCATATAGATGATTTTTCTCACTTTAAGGTCTTTATTTACTTAGAAAATCTCAATTCTTTAAATGCAGTAAAGCAGTACTCCTACGGCAATTCTACAGCTTTTTGCTTTGTATGTGGATTTCTGCAAAGTGTGAGAAAATTCTTATATCTCTTAAAAAAAATCCAGAAGAAAAAAAGGGATAATGTAAGTTTGCTTTGGATAAAGTACACAGGTAAAAGAGAGAAAAAATAACTTCTGATTTCTCAAATGCATATCCTCAGTTATTTGCTGTACATGGGCAGTTGCTGTGGATGGGCAATTGCTGTAGAGCCAAAACAGAACCTTAGTCCAAATCTGACCAAAAGTGCAAGTTCAAAAACATGTTTTGTGACTATTTTGTGTTCAGTTGTTGAAAAAACAGTTATCTAAACATGAACCAAAAATACAGAGAAATGTCTCAATGTGAAGACTCAGATTTAACTTTACTTGACTCAAGAATTGATAATTTTAGTTTAGACATTCCAGTGGAGGTATCTAGATGTTTAAGATGAACTAGGTGTTTAAGATTTCATGACATCAAATGAGACCTACTCAATTCATTCACTAACCAAGGTGGTGTCAATTTAAATAGGTGTTTGATTTTGTCAATTTAATATTTTAAAAAGAAAATTTTAAAAATTAGATAATTAAAGTATTGTTTATGTGAAATGTAAAAAGTAACTTCCTTCATTTATATATCCAAAGATCATTTCTCAATGGGAACTACACCATATCTGCAGGAAAATTTAGTTTGGTCTTTGTGATTGAAAAAATTCTCATTTTATTGATTTTTGTAATATTTTGTGGAACTATATTATCTAGAAACAATATTTATTTTTTTAAATCATCTCATAGACTGACTCGGATATTGAAGTATTGTGTGCTCCAAGTTCTAGCTAAAACAGTAGTAAAATTTCAAATTATTAATTTTCAGACTTTGAAGAAAAACTGAGGTTATTTTATTTGTAGAAATGAGTCCAAGGATTACCATTAAAGAATAAAATACAATCCTGTATTCAGGCTACAAGAAAACAAGGACAAATTATTTCCTTATATATGTTAATTCAGGTGGTATTTTATATAAGCATAAATTCTTAAGTAAAAAAAAAAAAAGAAAAGGAGGCAGAAGTAATCATCTCTCTGCTGGTCAATAAGGGTTTTGTGTACCCTAATTATACAATAAACATTAGTCACTCACAGGATGTTACTTCCATCAAAAAGCTAAGAGGAGTTTGTTTTTTGGTTTTTTTTTTCTGTACTGTATGTGCTTTATAGACTTACTATCCGGTCATAATTAGGGCTTTGAAATCATCAAGCCAATTTCATGCAATCTTGGAGGCTATTTCTCTTAATTTACTCTCTCTATAAAAGCAAAAGTGCTCAGTTAGATTCATTTCATCTGTATTCTCAATGTATCTGATGGAAATCCTGTCTTTTGTGTGTATTAAAGCAAGCAGTATTGCATACTAGCAGCATCGAGAACAAAACTACTATTTGCTACAGAAAGAGGAAAATGAAGGTATCTCAAAAAGTAATTAAAAAAAAAATTAGTATTTATTTGTTACAGAAAGTGTATCTTATTAAATTCAGAGATGGTCTAAGTCTAAGACATTAAATATCTTCTGTAGGGAGTGCAAACTTGTGGAGAACACATTTCAGTGTCTGTGGTGGTGTGATCTGTTTAGGTATCCACGTCATACATTCCAAAATTATCCATATATAGTTTCTATAGTTTGTATTCCCTGAAAGAAGATAACTGATCCTAAAGTAACCAGAAACTACTTCTGAAAGGCCATCTGTCCTCTGTTGTATCGTAACATCATAACAACTAAATATGTTGTTTTCTGACAATTTTCAGTTCTTTCAATTTATTGCATGGTGGGGGTTGCTGTAAAATGAATTTGCCCATTTTTATATTTCCAATTAAGGAAGATTAAGTACAGATAAAGGTCAAAAAAAAAAAAAAAGCTAAAAGTGTGGCAAAGAATTTGAGGTTAAAAAAAATTTATTAGAACTATGAATTTTGAAGGTCTCTTACTATTTCCCCAGCCTTACTTATCCATCCGTACCTCGCATTCTTGTATAGAATAACCCTTCTAAGCATGCAGGTTTGTGAGAGGATGTTTAATGTCACTGTAGCTTCTGCTCTCCTCAAGTCACAATGATGCCTTTACTATTTCTCTTAGGTTCACATATAGACCATAAATCCCTAGAGTCACTTTGTATCCTCCATTGGTGAGGACAAACCACAAAGTTTTTGTGAGCCTACACTAGGTTAAATGTATAATTAAACTCTTGTAATGAAGCCATATGTCATAGATAACTCTGATGTATTGTCCAATAATATCCAAGACACTGTTTTGTTATCCAGCCGTGCTAACAGAATAAATAAATACTTTCCAAACTTTTCTACAGTAAATTTCTGTTGGGGACCTTAAAGCACCCACAGGCTCAGCTCCCTGGACTGACCTCATAACCAAATGTACTCCTTCATTCAGAAGGCCTATCAACACTCAGGGTTGGGCTTTCCTAAGCTGTCTTGCAGGTATAATTAGTTCCAGTCCTGTCATCTACTGATCCCACATTTTCATTTGGCTGTCCTGAACTGACCTTGGACCTTTGTCTGAGGTTACCTTGCCTTTGTCTGATGACACTTGCCTGTTGATGAGACTGTTGCCTCAACTGCATTGCCCTTCTCCCTTATGGTCAGAGGGATTACAACCCAGTAGTGCTGGGAGCACTCTTGTCTGCTTCCCTGTAGAGTAGCCTCACTCTTGAAACTCCTGACAGTCCCCTGGTAAACGTGACCATGTTTTGATGACATCTACCAGTACATGTTTATAATCAGAAAAATTACCTTGAAATAGACAGAAAAATATACCTGTTTTATGTGTAGAAACAGGAAAAAGACTAAGTGAATTGGGAATACTTCTCCTTGATTAATTTATTGAAGGCACCAGATTCAGTGTCTTCACACTTCCAAACCAACAGTAAATTTTGAAAAGTTCAGTTTAAGAATGCAAGTAGTCCTAGATATGATGGCAGGGGTTTGTGTCTAACTTTTGAACAAGAAATGGAACAGACACTATTAATGGCTTTCAGACATGATAGGCTGTTGCAAATTTGTAAGGTGACAATGATGTTTTTACTATTTCTTTTGCCTGGATTCATACCACTGTCTGAGAGATTTTTCCTTTAATTTTTTTTTTTTTTAAAGAGATTGTATACCACTACTATGTCCCATAGCCAACCATTTTGCCACTTGGGGTTTTCTTCAGTTTTACTAATGTAACTTATTTGACAGGTTTTCATGTCTCACCCAGCTTTCTGCCAAATGTGGTGTTTGGTGTATCCTGCTTGTCGCTCACTTCATTTTTAGCAGAGTTTAAGTTATCTGCAAGGAATAGTGCTGGAAAAGGAAACAGCTGAGGCATTGTACAGTCAGCCAGGAAGAGAGGATAACAGAGTCACTAATCAATCTCCTCATTCTCCATACATGGTTATGTGATTTACAGTGCAGAAGTGAAGTAAGAATTAAATTACAGCTGCAGAAACACCTACAAGAAGTTCATTTACCCTAGTAAATACACATAATTACTATACTCTCATGGAATACCTCATCTAACATAGCATCATGTAAGTTATGTGATGGGAGAAGTAGAAGAAAGGATTCATTTAAAATAAAGTTATCATTTTAAGGCTGTGAGTGGAAGAGTGGAAACTCAAAATTTCTGCCTTCAGATTTTGTATCCAGACCATATGGTTCAACATTTCCCTCTTCATTTTGTTTTTCTGTTGGGTTTTCTTCTTTTGGAGGGGTGTGGTTGTGGCTGGTGCTTTCTGATTCAGAGGCTTCTGTTTCTCATTGACTTTTAGCTGTAGTCTTGCTGGAGCCTTAAATCCTTACCTATGCACAGAGCTCACTAGCTGATCCACACAGAAACAAGACTTAATTCAATTCAGCCAGGCGATATCCCTGTATTAACTTTCAGCTACTTTTGTTGATCTTTTTCTCTTTGTTTATCTCTGTGGTTTTTTTGCCTCCCAATGCCATTTCACAATGCTGCCTCTGTTAGAGCTCATAGGAAAGCAAGACAGACCCACTGGATGCATTGATGCCAAGGAAATGGTTTCCTTAGCAACAAAAATAAGGCAAGAGCTCACAGAATTTTTTTGCTAATCAATGTAACTTCTATTCCCAGCTGTAGACAAAGAAAAGGTAAGGAAATGGATCCATGAACTACTCTGTTACCACATCCTCTCACATAACATGAAAAGCTATATATCAATGTTACTAGTACAAATTTCCATATTTTAAACGTATTTTAAATAAGAATTTTCATGACAGAAAAGAACTTTTAAATCAATTTTCACTACTTTGCTACTGAAAAGCTAACAAAGCAATAACTCATACGTACACACATGCAGTATTCAATTCATATTCTGTCTAAATTGCCATGAGAAAGAGGTCAATAGGGATTATTTTGTGCTCTCTGACTAGGAACTAATGCTGTCTGTAGTATCAAGTTGTTTTATAATATTTAAACACTAATTATGATTAATGTTGTTCATCTAAGGAACAAAAAAAAAAACCAAAAAAAAAACCCCAACTCAGTTATTTGTCCATTTGATAGGTTTTAGAGGTGTCTAGTTTCTTAGAAATTGTGAGGGAGGTTTTCCCAGCTCATTCCTTTCATAAAGACCACTTAGGACAGTTAAGAGCTTTGAATATGTTTCCAAGAGGAGAAAAGTTGAAATAAAGAAATTATTCTGTCAGAGAAACCGTAAGAACTATGCATAAGACTAATCATGATTTTTCTTCTTAGAATTATAAGTTACCATATGTGCTTTATAACAGGAAAATGATCCCTAAAAATGACATCTTTTAAACTCACACAAAATGCCATTAGACTGTAGTTACTTGCTCAGCTGCAAAAGATGAATTTCAGAGCTATTGAAGAACAATGCTCATTTGCTTCTTCCCTCAAGCTCTGTCAACATAATATTTCCTCAATTCATTTCTGAGGTGTACTACAGGGAAAGCAGCCTGTTTCAAGGCAGCAGGTGGAAAATTCTTTCTCATACATCTTGTTGATGGCATAATAGATATGAAATGCAAAAATTCGTTTCTACATTTCCTATAAATTTAATTCTCTGATAAAAAGACTGGTCTGATATGGATACTCTAAAGTGTTGTATTTTATGTGCTGTGATGTGGAATGTAGAGCTGACGTGTGTGGATTTGAAAAAAAGTTACCAAAATACCTTTGAAGAAGGAAAAAGAAAAGTACCATTCAGAGATACTCATATTCACACCCCTCAAAAAAAAAGACGTCTGGGAAATGAACACTTAAAACTGAAGGAGTAAATCATATTGAGGACTAGTTTTAAAATTCTGCACAAATTTAAATGAATTCAGCAATTTTTACATTATCGAGTTGAAAACTGAGTAGATTCAAAACTTATTTTTGGAAATATAGTCTTTTTTATATATAAAAAATATGGCCTGTTTACTGCACCTGGTTGAGATAGAAGATATTAACAGTTACAATGGAAATATTGTAGTTAGAATCTCTGTCCTGTATTTTTGGAGATATATAATGACAATATACCTAAAAAAAACCCCATAACATTTCAGTAGTGCTTGCGGAATTACCTCTTTGCTACAGATTTTTTTTTCTCTGGTTTGAATTACAATTCTGCTGCTCAGGTATCACTCAACAGAATCTGGTTTGGAATGTTATACAACAAAATTAGGCAAAATGCATAACAAAATATATTTGCCATGGC
Source organism: Todiramphus chloris collaris (assembly GCA_025345505.1). NCBI lineage: Eukaryota > Metazoa > Chordata > Aves > Coraciiformes > Alcedinidae > Todiramphus > Todiramphus chloris. The sequence continues at coordinate 44,405,630 of JANVCC010000010.1, read as the reverse complement.
AAGTAGTTATGAAATCAATGCAGCTTCCTCACACAACTACAATAGGAATTAACTGGAATGTCTCAGGATGTTTCTGAGGATATTATCATTCTAGTCCAGATCAGTGTGTTTCTAAAGTGAATCTCCTAGGCATTGCTGCCTCCTGTGCCTTGGGCTTACATCCTGAAGGGTTCTCAATGCAATCAGTGGATTCCTTCAATATTAAATTGTAGAATATAACCTTTAGAATCACTCCTACTGTGCTCCAGTTATTAATAATCTTATAGTCTAGTAGACCAGGGCTAGACTAGAGCTAATCAGAAACAAATATCCCCAAAATACACTCCAGATGCACTCCTATTGTGCTGTATGGCTTGCTAATGTATACACAACTTCAGTACAAGGTAGTATGACACAGTAAATGTTGACTTTGCAATGGTAAAATCCATAGATCTCATCAAGTGTCAAAGTAAAATATTACCTAATTTTATTTACACCATCAGACTGTACCGGACATACTGAGGGAAAAGTGAATCAAGACACACAGAAATTGCCCAGGACACTGTAATGACTGCTCACTGCAGTCTTCAGTTTTGTATGTAAACTAATTTCTGTCATCAGTATTGAGAATCTGATCTTAGACTCTAAAATCTAGGAAACCAGTTTTAAATACTTTCATTAACCTGCCTTTTCTCATCACTCTTACATTTGTATCTGGATTTAATAGGAGGACATTATGCCATTATTTTGTTGTTATAGTAACACCTGGAAGACCTGAAGGCTTCAGTAGGGATAAGACCTACTAAATAATTGTAAAAATATAACCAGAAGAGGTAAAAAAAAGGGAAAGAAAAAAGGAAAAAACAAACAAAAAAAGAGACAGTCATCGGCAAGCATTGTAGTAAGAGGACAGCAGGTATCAATGAATCAGTGAACTGATGCTTAGCCACATCAAAGACTGTATTAGGGAATGAGTTTAGATCTGGAGAAAGTACAATAGAAGTGCAATAGGACTTTTCCTTAGCTCACTCTGTGTGATTCTGTGAGTGTCAGAGCTTCTAAATTGGATCAAAGTACAGGCAACCCATGCTTTGCTTGCCCAGAGGATCATTTAGTCTCATAGAGCAGTTCTCTAATGCACTTTACTTATTACTATATGGCCTGGTATTATGAAGCCTTTAGCGTTATAGAACTTTGATAACATTACATTTACTGTCCCACTTTCAAGGATACAAAAATATCCTTGAAAGCAAAAGAAGTATCCTTGAAGCAAAAATCAATTCCTCCAAATTATGTATAAGTATTAATTTTACTCTTTTGTTTCTTTGATTAGTAACTCACAAGATCAGTAATTTTTATGTTACACAAAAGATTTTTGGTTTGGGGCTCCCATGTTTGTGACTAACACATCCCTGAAAAAAATACAGGCCCATCCATCAAACAACGCAGCTGGTGCAAACCTGATACATCCAGGAGTCTAACAATGTCTCCAGATGTTCAGAAATAACAGAAAATAGCCAAAGTTTTTTACAGGTGAAAAAGAATATATTGCTAGAAAAATCAGGCATATAATAACCCTTTGTAATCCGAATAAAAATTATATTCCATGATGAAGAACATACACAAGTCTGTTGTTTGGAAGTAGATATGTCTAGATAGAAGCTAGAAATGTCTGTATATCAACTTTATAGGCTTTGAAATAAAGCTATAATGTCCATTCCTAGCAAAAAGCTGCATTGTTTGTAGCATCTCATCTGCATTAGGATGATTTATTTTTTATAAAGTTATAGAAATGTTCTGGAGTTTGCTGACAATAAGAAAGAACATGAATGTCAGGAACTGGGCTACTGTCAGAATCCTTCATTCCCTCCTGTGCTTGTACACCAAGACCAGCTGAGAGTGTGTCAACATACAGTTAGACCCCTGAGGAGCAAATTCTATTTTTAGTAAAAAGAGTACATCCAAAATCCAGGTAATTTTGGGACTAAGTTTCTGTACAAATATGATGATTCCTCAGCTTCATTTGTTTTAAATCAAAACCTCCTCCAAGAAAATATACAGTGTTTATCTTTTGCACTAATAGAGGAACTTGCAAATTGTCCTGGAAGTTTTGATCCACATCCTGTTATGTAGATTAGAGAACTGTCTATACTATATCTATGACAATCTGTGTCATACATGGACAGTTCCCTAATTCTGCCTCCATAGCTGCCTTTGTCAGGAACTCCTAGATTTGCATCATGAAATGCTGTCTCTAAACCCCTCTCATTTGTAATGCTTCACATATAGTACTACCATCAAGAAGCCTCATCATAGATATGTGTTTTAAAATGATATGGGATTGTCCTAAATAATTTAATACTGTCTGCTTTTCAAGAGATGAAATTGAATGTACTACTAACTGTGGCTGGACAGACTCAAGGGTGATTTACATTGTTTTGTGTCAAGTAACTGATTGTTTGTTGAGAAAGTTCCCAAAGAGATATTGTTTTAAGAAGCTACTGAAGCCAAGAGAAAGTACTTAGCTTGTATAGATTTTCAGGGTTGCAAAGGTGACATGGAAGAAGGCATATATACAAGAATAAGAAAGATACTGAGGACTTACTGAAGGAAATGTCATAAGAACAACACAGATAACAGAAGAGGAAAAGTACAGAGATGGAGTTAGATACTGTCTTATGGATAGCTTCCAGTACAGCAAAGCACATTGCACGGGATAATTTGAGTTTATGTTGCCTTAGTGAGGGAGCACAGTGATATAGTATATTAAACATACAGGGCATGATTTTAAGCTGTCTTGTTATATTCGTGTAAATAAATCACTGGGCCAGGTCAGGTACAGTGGTGGTGCTTTTTCTGACAGCCAAACACTCTTCTTTTTCCCTTCAAAAAGTAAAAATATGATAAACTCTTCAGAAGGATATTATTGCTCTTTGAAAATGTACTTTTGATTTTGATAGTGCATAACTAAATGAATAATAACAGTCTGCAAATCCTTTATTGTAACTTGAGTAAGTGCTGATTGATCATTACATTTAACAACTTTAAGATATATTGGACCTTTCTACCAGGAGGAAAAATAAAGGCTAATCTTCCATAAACAAGCTTGCCTTTTCTGTAGAAGGGGCAGGGCTTTATTTACACTTGTTTTAAATTTTTATAATTTATTTTGGTTTTTTTGACTGTAGTCTGTGTTTGTGTCTCGCTAGATGGTGCTGTGTTCCAACGTGCAGGAGAACAGCTCAGCATAGATGTGACAAATCCCCTGTCACCCATGCGGACGTGGGCTGCTAGATGGAGGTGGTCAACATGTTCTGCTCTTATGAGGTCATCAAATCATCTATGAGTCTGCCTTTCAGTGCCTATTTTAAAAACAGTAATCTGAATTTGGAGTTTTCATTTTACAGACAGTGACTCACAGTTAAGAAATCAGAACTTGTGTTTTGTCAGTGCAGCTCTGGGCTTTCATTCAGCTGTAGAAGCTTTCTGAAGATTTAGCCCTTTGAGCTTTCTGTATACCATGTGCATATAAAGTTATTATTTTCCCCTTGTTATCATGATGACAGTGATTGTGAATATATTGATAAGTAATAATCTTGCTGAGAAACTGTGGAGCTACTCTCAGTGCTGGAGTCCAGGTAGTACATGCAATTGCTTTGTTTTGCAGAGAATTTATTTATGAAGTGTGTTATCATTATCAGAAATATAGTCTTCAGCTCAGCAAAACACTGACCCATGGACCTAAATGTTTTGCTAAATCAAAAACATTGGAGAGAAAGAGGAGTAACTGAACATCAGAACAAGGTGTTCTGTTACCCCTCATTGAGTGTGCTTTTATCTCTTTCCAGTCATGTGGCAAACAGCTACTAAGAAATTTATAGCTAAGCAAAGTTTTCATTTTCTGACTGAAAACTCTTTGACCAATCTGCTTTCACCCTAACAGCATGGTACAAATATTTGGGATATGACGTCTCTTAGAGGCTTTTATATAATGGTCAACTGTTTTCATTATGTTTTATCTGAAAGCATTTTTGACATGGCTCATATGAAGCAAACATGCTAGCAAGATATGTGGCTTGGCAGGGCTGTGAAGGCCACATCTACACTATTCTGTTAAAAAGCCCCAAACACCTGATACTAATTTCCCTAGTTATCCACACCATATAAATTTTGGCAGCTGTTACACTGAAGCAAAAGCATTGCAACCATCTTTCTCCAAAACATTGCAGCCATCTTTTCTCAGAGATTATTGATCAGAATATTCACTATCTGTGCAATATGGTTAGTCTTGAAGACCAATGAAAGATTATTATTATGAAGATAAAGGACATATATGCTTAGGACAAGGTGGAAACAACTGTTTTAATGAGGCAGAGGAAGACACTTTAAAGGGTAAAACCAAAAATGCTGCAAGTGGTCCTCAGCAAAGAAGTTGCTGTATAACATATGAGTGACCACAAGGAACCATTGCTTACAAAGTAGAGAAAGGGAAATGAAAGGCAGCAGTGGAACAGCTGGCACATGTGCTCAGCTATGGCTGATCATCCTCTTTTCACTATTACATGACCAGTAAGCAGAAAACTTCCTGTGACTGGGTCACACCACCCAACTATGGTCAAACAAAGATTGCTACCCGGAGTCAGAAAGCTGGTGTTACAACAGTTTAGCAATAATGAACTTTCATCTTCAGAGGGTGTTCCCTTGGCACCTTTCATTGTTTATTATCAGACAGACCTCTTGTCATCAAATAACCATAGAATAAGAAGTCAGAAGTCAGGTGTAGCCAGACTTCTTTTACCTATGGCAGTAGGCCATAAGTCCTTACCTGAAGTTTATAATTACTCATGAAGTAGATGAGGAAGAAGGAATTGCACCTCCCTCTCTTCAGAAATGCATCCTTGAAAGAAGGTGCACAGCTGTTCCCTTTGTTTCAAGCGGAACACATCATCCAGCTTACTTAGGGTTCTGGTTTTTCTCCATAGAACCACTTCAGGGTAGAAGTAGAGAGCCAAAAGGATTGGAAAAAAAATCTCTTAATTTGGTAAATGGGCTTGGAATTACTTCAGCTTGTCCTTAGAAAACGTCCCAAGCAGTGAGAATTATTAGACAGACAGCTGTACTATGATGGTAAGCAATTGGCACAAAGCACATGGCAGCCTTAGTGTCCTTTAGAAGGTGAGGGCTGATTGGAGATTTCTATCCCTTTAATCTGGAAAGTGAGATTTCACTGAAGTCTAACAAAAACTCAGACCTAACTTGCACCCTGTACTTTACTTTCTTTTCTGATGGCACTACTTATAATATTTTCATAGAAGGGAAAAGCACCAGAAGTCCTTAAAAATGAAAAAAGAAATGGTTATTCTATTCTCTGACTGAATAGCCTAGTACCATCAATATCCTTTGTTGCAGCCTAAGTTTTCTCTACTTTTTCTGACTATTCTTACTATTTCTTAGCATAATTTACATTCAGTATGCTCAGACTTCACATTAATCTGAAGAACATTCTCATAACCCCTTTTCAGTCTAGGGTTACTTGGAGATTTGTACTCCTATTTCCTTGTCATTATTATGGATTGTATGGTGGATTTGAGGTCACTGAATTTTTAAATAACTGAAACACCAGACTCATAGCTGTGTAAGTCCTAATGCTTAAAAATTCCCATCAATGATCTGTCTTCTAAGCTGAAAGACTTTTGAGTGAGACTCATGACAGTGCATTTATTTTAAAGTATTTGAATCTGAAATCCAAAATCAAGTTAGACTGGTGTTTTCAGAGGAACTGGTTGCGTAAGGTTTGTGTCAATTGTAAGGTTCCTGTGATCTTGCTCAACCCTGACTATAAATCTATATTATCAGAGTAATCTGATGCCCTTCTACTACTTCAGTTCATGCAGAGTGTTAGGATCTTTTCAAAGAAGTTATAAGTATCATCATCTCATCTCTTAAGCTAGCCAAATTTGTTCTTCATCAATACAGGGGGAAAAAAAGAGCTAATTCATAATTTCAATTAGAGTAATACAAATTATATTTATTCCTGCTAACACTAATGAACAAGGTCTCAGTCCAAATCTAAAGATGGGAAGGCAGAATCCACTCTGCACCACGTTACTGATGCTCAAGACCAGCAGTCCTGTTTGGCCATCCCTGAAGACAGATATATACAACAGGTTCTGAAAGCTGCAGAATGTAGACCCAGAGTATGTATAAAACCCCAACAAAGCAGGCAGTGGGCATCTTTTGGGTGGCTAGAGAAGGAGACCAATTTCAAAATAGATATTCAGTCTCAGACATTTTGAGTACGAGTCCTGACCTACTGGATGTTACTGACATTTCCAGTATAATTCTTTCTTATTTTTGAAATGGTTTTTTTTTTTTTGGGGACGGGGGGGAGGGTGTGGTTGGGTTTTTGGTATTTGCTGTTGTTTTGGGTTTGTTTGTTTGTCTGGTTGGTTTTTGGTTTGTTTTTTCTTTGTTTTTCAAGTCTAGTTTGGCCACATTGAGAAGAAAATATAAAAGTTTTCAAAAAATATCTTTTCCTGCTCTCAGAAATAAAACCGACTACTTGGTCCCCATACAAACAAGGATTGGGGGAATGAAGAAAATACGAGATTAAACATGAAATGTTGTATTTCTATTCAAAGATTGATAACTAGAAAAGAAATATTGTCTATTTTATTGTTAATCTAGGTGACCACATCTGGATTTTTCAAATATATTTTAGATTTGTAGCCTTAATCTTTTACAGTGCATTTACCTTCAACATAAACAGTGAAAAAAGGTAAGTGCTGTGTTAATGTGGGATAGAAGGGCTAGCCTTCAAATTTATGTTTTGTTTTTTTGGGGTTTTTTTAACTTACTTCTAAATTTCCTAATTTGACCAAAATTGTGCAGAAAAGAATTAAACCACAGACGCTGCCTTTTATAATTGCAGACTGACAATAATTAGAATGCAGAGAAGTTTCACAAACATTCTCAATATTTATTTCATAATGTATACTAGAGGAATTGTTGATAGGATTCCAGAATAAAAAACAACAACCAACCAATAGAACCAATTAGTGTCTACACTATTGATTATGACATTAAGTGTTACTGTATGAAGAAGAAAAAAAGACAGGAAGAAGAATAAAAATAAAGACAATACTGCAGGGAAGGAGGGGGAAAGGGGTTATTTGGAATGCTACTTTAAAGAATACAGCTTGTGAGAAAACTTTTTTAAAAAGATACATGGTTATTGGTTACTTCCCTTTCCAAATTATTTTTTTTTCCCTCTGGAGTGGAGCCACAGGCCATTTAGGAGGCAGTCAGATCCAGCTGTAACTGTTGCAGGTGAAGGGAGTAATATTGTGATTTCTGCCACCTGGGACTCCCATAAGTTGTTTCTCCATGACAGATAACTGACAGCTTGAAGGTATGCATTTTAATTGAACCTTCAGTCTTTCATGAAGGGTCTTTCATTTAATTCTTTCATGAACAACAGTAAGGAGTCTTAAATTCCACTTATGGTATTTCAAAGCAACAGCCCCTTTGGCTTTTTGGTTGATTTTGGTGGGATTTTTGGTGAGCACCTTCAGTTCTGCTCTACTGTTCACTGGGGTGTAAACATCTTTTTGTTGACCTCAGAGCTAGATGGGGCTTTCTTCAGTGGTTAGTAAGTAACATTATCCCACTGCAGCCTTCAGAAGTAAATGCAGAATCTCCAGTCTAACAAACTTTTTATGGATTTCCACACCTAGTGTTGTTGCCTTACAGTGACACCCAGTGGAGGAAAGAAACACTCCAGCTTTAAAAATTATTTATTATGCCTATATCCTGTTTTTTGAAATGCCAAATGTATTAAAGTTTTGTAAACTGCTTGACATAAAATACAGATTGACAAGAAACTCATGTCAGTGGGAATTATGATTGAAACTAAACATATATACAGTTTCATCCCAAGGTATTTTACGGTTCTCACTTTTATTAGTAGTAAAGTTTGAACACAGGTCAGACTAAAAATTAACTGCTTCCAAGGACCATGAGAAGGAATAGTGGTTTTGTCAAAAGCTGTGATACACCTCACAATTATGTTTGATTTCTACCTGAAAAGAAGTAAACTTAATCCCAACATTCACAAAATCTGGATGACCAAAATTTCTGCAGAATTCTAAGTCTCCTGCTCCCAAACCAGGTCAAAAGGTAGAGCTTTCTACATTCACTAGTAATTTGGCCCAAAGATGTAATCCCTTTGCAGCTGACACAGAATTTATGAAAATCTTCTTTATATTTTCAAAGCCTTCTACATTCAAGCTGGTATAGTAGGTGTTCTATTGAAAAATTGTATCTGTCTACTTTCATATTCGTATGATGAGAATTATCCAGTCCCTCACAGGATACTGTGCTGTCTTTTGTTTAACAAGAAGACAGATGATGTGTGTGAAGTCAATATGATCATTTTGTACCATTCAAAGGAAGTGAGGGAGAGGCACAACAGTGTAATAGGCTAGTAACTGCTATGCCTGTGTTTTCTGTTTCTATTCTTCATTGATTGCATTTTACTTCTTCCTTAGTCTATATTAAAGTTCAATTACACATCCATTTCCACAAAATGGGCCCAGTAACACCCACAAAGAGTTTCTACTGCAACTTCCTATATCAGTTATAATGTCTCTACTCATTAATCTATGTTATAATTAACTCATATTTTACCTAGCTCAATCCAGGAGTAATTTATTTTTCATTTTAGCAGTATAGCCTCATTTATACACAAAAGCATTATATTCTGTGTTTAAGATGCAAGAAGCATACGAGTTCATAAGGATTCTGGATAACAAATTATTTTACCACTTCTCTGATCTCATGATTTCTTTGTCTTGGCAACATCTCACCTGAATAGCATTGTTAAAATTATTTTTAACTTAGCTACCATATTCCAAAAATTCGTCTGTGAGGAATAATAGTTGGTATGACTATGTAGTCACAAAAGAGTTCAACTGCTAAGATGTTATCTAAGACCTACAAGGAGAATTTGCTTTTTTTGGCTGTGCATGAGCAAGGACTTTCAGTTAACCACAGCACATAGCTCTCACAAACTGTATTCATACTGCTAAGGTAGGCAGGATTTGAGTATGTTAAATAGTATGAGGCAGACCTGAAAATGAATATGAGTGCCTGAAATTATCTGCTTGGAGAGGCTGTTTCTCTGAGGGTGAGCTGACTTGTGTGATGTGGATACCACTGAGGTGTTTGACTTGAGATCTGAAACAGTATAATATATGTAATAGGGGAGAATTAATTTATTTTGTGCAGCTTTAAGTTTCCTTGCACACACTTTGATTGCCTGACAGCACAGTGCAAAGAAAGTTTCTGTCAGAGAAACAAAGTATGTGAGCTTGGGGGAAAACAGGTTTCCACCATAAGAATCACTGTTAAGAAGGAGAGAAATATTTTTTCCCTGGGAGACATGGAGGCGAAAAGGGATATCATCAGAGATCAGGGATACAATCACACTCTCTGTTGTCAGAAAGCAGAATTCCTAGTCTTATTGGCCCTTCAGGACACACCACGTGTACAGAGTCTTCAAAAGCTCCTTTGTAGTGGTTTTCTTGCAGGCTGAGGACAGAAGGAATAATGCTATAGATGCCATTCCTTTCCAAGCCTGGTGTTGTATCTGCATCTGGGATCATGATCCCTAGATCCTACAGCAATATGTTTACCTTTTGTGCAGTGTTCTGAAGATAGGTGCTAAGTAAGGCCTATTTTTCTGATTGTTGCATTCTGTTAATTCAGTGGGACCCTGGAAGTTCAACATGTCTATAAATCAAGCCATTCTAGTTTTAAATTACAATTCTGTCTGAAAGATTTTTACACACTTGTAATTCAAAAACTTCTTTCCCAAACCAAAATTATGCTGGGGAACTGGATGAGTCATGGGACTGGGAATTGAATATGAAGCCTTTCATCTCTAGATCACAAGTTTAAATATGCCCTGGGTCACTAAAGCTTTGCCATGTACTGGCTTTTCAGCACTGTAAGATATGATGCATATGAGAATGGCAAAATTCCATTTCTGAGGACTATGGTGAAATTGCACCATGAGGGAAAAAGCCCTGCACTACAATTGCTTTGCCTGAAAAAGCACAGGGTGAGGTTTTTTAAATTTGTCTTTATATATAGATAGATATATAGATATAGATTTTTTTTTTCCAGTTCCTCTTTCCTAAAACACTGAAAAAGGGAATGAAGATCTAAGATGGAGAACAAGAAGTCAGGACACAATATTTATGATCTCATTCAGCCTCAAGACGTTATCAGTCTGGAGGAGAAATTTAATCTCAAACGTAAATTGCATTTCCTAAAAAAACATAATCTTGCCTTAAGACACCAAATGCACTGATTACAGAGAATGTCTGTGTTTACATATTTGTACAGACCATGCTGACTGTATTAGTGTCCTAGGAAACAAACTATGTGCAGCGTACAGACCTGCTCCAAGCACTCAGTAGAAAAAGAAAAAGAAATTTTGAAATCAGACCCTCTGATCTCTAAATCCTTTCAAATTCCTGAAGCACATTAGCTTTACTACTGCATGATGTGCACAGTAGTATTTCCCCTAATGAAATCTGACTAAAAGTTTAAATTAGTTTAATGCATGAGAAGTATAAATAAAACATGGCCTTGATTAAATTTATACTTGATACATAACTTAAATGGGTAGCACAAGAGCAGCTTCAGTATCATGTGTCCAAGCTATTTTTGGTGACACTTTGTTAAAAAGGGAGTGAACTTTATCATTCCATATACCTTGCAAAGAAAAGTCAATACACAGAAGCTGCAAACAAAATACAAAAAAGCACTTTTTTTTTCTCTTATTTTAAAATCTTTTAGAAGGGATTGTTGTATTGAAGTGCACAATGTGTAGTTTCTCCACCCAATTTTAAATAAAGTCAGTCTAGGACCATTTGTGACACCCAGCTGACAAATATCCTACAAGCATCCCTAGAAGTAGTAGTAGCAGTGTAAGCTTTGTTACATTACCTCACTAATGTATCTCAACTCTGACCCATAGGAGCCCATTAACGGTGAAGAAGGTAATTCACCTTCTGTATCCATTAAATCTTTGGCTTTTTTCCAACACCAAAAACAGGTTATCTGTGCAGTCTTCAGTCACAGCCTCTGAGCACCTTATAGTCAATTCAAGTAATTTTACAGTGATCATAACCGAAGGGCTGCTTCTGTGTTATGCTTGCAACCTTAGTGGTACCACCACTGTTGATTTACACTCAATTAAGATACTGTAACCAAAGTTCCTCCCACAGACAACTTTGTGCATTTAAAAAAAATCCATATGGTTAATTTTCATCCCACAGTTCCCATTTCATTTATTAAATTTATATTTGTTGTATAATCAGTTAAAAATTTCCCTGAGGGAAAATATCCCAAGGAGTATTCTGGGAAGGGAAGAAAGGTATCAGACACTAAGATGTGTATATTCTGTTATTGTCTACCAGATAGGTGGAATCACAATCTTGTATTTGGGAGTCATTTACAACACTTGTGAGAGACCTCTACAAGGGCTTGTTTTTCTCAGCAGGTGAAGTTCTGTTCTGATCTCCATCGATTATAACCTCTATGTGGACCCAAAACCAATCATCGCTCACTCAATTTCTTTGTTCTCTGATTTTCAGTAACATATGCACTTTTGACATCAATAAAATTGAACCTGTGAATAACACTTTCTGTTCATTGAGGAGTATGGAGAGACTGACACAGCAAATTATATCTGCTCAAAGCAGAATTGACAGTACTTACTTAATGAGTCCTTGATGGTATTCTTTCCTCTGCTTAGGATCTTTGCTATAGGGCTTGCATGCTACAGACAGTGTAAATGCAGATAGTAATCCCCTAATGATAGGAGACTTCACCAACAGGAAAGTGAACTCCTGTATAGATTGTCCCAGATGGCAGCAGTTGTTCATGTCATGAAGGCAGTAGAGATTATCTGAAACAATTTTTTTTTTGTCATGCTACTGGTACTTTCAATATAAAAGAGATGCTACTGTATCATGCAAATGGATGTCAAGTCTGAGAGACAGACAAAACTGCTCAAGCAATCGCACCAGGAGAAAGAACAGTTCATATTATACCAGCTTCTGCACACACACATCCATCAGCAGAGTGATTAGGCTACACTCTGTGTTCAAGTGTTTTTTTTTCCTGGTGACCTGAAATAATATCTTCCTATGCACTAATTGTAGTAGGGCTCCTCAGAGGAAGTACACAAAAATTTATACACACACACAAGGCTATCCTTAATAATTTTGCTTCTTTTGAATATGAAACAATTCTTAAAATGGCAATGACCCCTAACTAACACCTTCAGAAACATCCATCAGGTTACAGCTTCATACTAAAGCTACACTTTTTTGAAAAAAAGTATGTGCATACTGAGCAGCTTGAGCTTTTTATGTCTTTTTTTTTTTTTTTTTTTTTTAAAAAAAAAAACCCCTCACTTTGGATTCTGCCACTTCTGAAACGATGAACACTGTAAAATTGGATTTGAAACCACAGCATTAAATGCTTAAAATCTGATCCTTCTGTTGAGACCTGGGATAAATTAAAGTGATGTACATTATTTTTAAAGAAAGGAAAAAATATGGGAAGCGGGTTTTGAAGCCTGAAGGCAGAGAACAAAACAAGTTATGCAGGTGATATAAACCATCTTATTTTCATTTTTTAAATGGTTTTCTTCTTCCATATGCTTACTCAGACTGGAAATAATTCTCTAGAAAACACATTTCAATGTAATAACTAAACCTTTATATATATATATATGTTTTATGAAATAACAACAGCTATATGTATTGATAAAAATACACCTTTTTCCCCTTATATTTGTTTGACTTTTAGCACATAGTGACTTTTAATATATGCATATCTTATGGGGATTCATAGAGTACTAGTACAGATTGGTCAATGGCATTAGGTGAGATATTTTTAACTATTTCTCATGACACAAAATTAAACACAGGATGAAGTTAGCTGTGATTTTTCATCCAAGTTTTAGAAATATAAAACAAAATAAAACATCATATGGCACTAGCTCTGATTTCTTGGTGAAATATTTGACAGTAAATTTTTGATTGTCAGCAACTACTTTGTAAAAAAATATTTATTACATAATATTCAGAATTGAATATTCAAATTACCAGAATCAAAATAATCAAGAGTAAGACAGAACCAGCATACTTGGGACTCTTCAGACCCTATTCCAAATTAACTGTCTACTTCATTAAAATTACATTAATTTAATACAGAAAAAGCACTTTCTTCACAATAATTAGTAATTTCAACGTCACCACAGGAGTGATATTCTTCCTTCTTAGAACAGGAAAGAGAAAAATGGATTGGTTGAGTTCCCATCTGTTGCCTTGCAAAAGACTTACAAAAGAATGCATTCCTCTTGCAACTATGGACAGCTTAGTATTTCTTGACTACCCTCAGTAATGCAGTTCCAAATCCCTTTCATGTACATCATGCACTGACTATAGCAAAGAGGATCCATGACTGTAGAGGATGCACATCCCAACCTTTCTACTGTGCTCCTTACAGTAATATTTTTTTCATATGTCAAAGACTCACACATGCTCCAGCCAGTGGAACTTGTTCATAACCACAGAGCAAGCCTTGAGAGGATCAAGAAATAAAACAATCCACAAGTCTATTGGTGTTCAGAGACATGTTAGCAAATGAGAAAATCAATAACTTTTGGATATCTGGAAAGGCAAAAATGTCCATAGAAAATAGAACATGTAAGACTAGCTATAGGCTAGAAATCTTTGTAACTCCACAGGAGAAATAGTATAATAGGTCAGTATTCAGAAGGCAGATGTCTGAGGCTTGTAAAGGGGAACATAATGCACCAATTCTCTACAATAAAGGTAGAGTCAGACATGCTGTTCTAGTTCTCACTGATCCATGTAAAATGGTTTGTGCCTCTAGTCTGGTCCCAATTCTGGGGTCAACATGGTTAGTATTTTTAGCAGCTGTGTTTAGAGATGGAGACAACCTTGGAAGGAAGTGGGAGGATGGAAAGGAGATGGAGTGAATGGAAAGGGATCATAAACTCCTAATGCAGGTGGCCAGACAAGGTGGGACCATCTGGTTGATGCTGTTCATCTGATCTCTGACTCAGTGCATAATCTAGATTACACCCAGAGGCATACAGTATTGGAATTACAGGTACAATGCTGGAAAGGACAAGTCATTTCGCAACACAGAAAATGTTGTTAAAAGACCCACCATCTGAGTAAATCTGTGGTCAGTGGCATATCTTTTAACTGGTTCACTGCAAAAGTGGTATGTTTTATATTTGTTTGAAATGTCTGAGTTTGGTCTTTCTATTTTATTTTCCCATGTCAGTAATTTCTAAGGTCTTTTTCAACCTTAAGGAGCTCTTAGAACACCAAATGGAAAGTGTAAATTTGTCACTATGACTTTTCCAACTTCCTTCATCTTTGGAAGTTACAAGAGCTTTAATTTTTCCTTTCAGAAATGCCCAGATGAGAATAAAAAAACAAGTAGAAGAAAAAGAATAGGTACAAATGAGAACTGATTTTACCTTCACCTAAAAACAGGGAAAAGGAAACAGAATTGCAAAATGTCTTTGCACATTTGCATAAAATGTTCATATTCTCTTACTTTTTTTTACATATTTGATTTTCACACTGATATGAAAATTTAAAAGCAATTGATTTTTTTTTACATGGTGCTTGACAAGTTTTATACACACTACATGATTACAGTGGTCTTGTTATGTATCTTGACAGTGATGATGTGGTCTGTTTTTGATAATACAACTGCAGTAAAATATCATCTCCAAGATACAAGGAGTATTGTAACTGACTTCTGTAGAGACAAGACATTATCCCTTCAAAAGAGTGTTGGTATTTTACACAGGTAAATGTTAAACAATTGATGGTACTCAGCAACAACTGTAACAGAAAATAAATCCAAAATTAATCCAGAGAAGGACTGACAAAGCACCTAAATCACAGTTCTGCAACATATTATGTCTTCTCAAGGTCCATTTGTATTCTTGTATTTCATTTTTTAAAGCTGAGGTGGTTGCTTTTCCCAAATCACAGAATAGAATTTTCAGTAAGAAATTATTACATCTCTGTGGCTTCAGCGGTAGTAATAGGAACCATTCTGTAGTACTCATGTCTGAATTGTCACCATTTGTCTTCAAAAAAAATAAACTAAAGCATATAGGATATCTGTGATGTTATCTTGTTATCTTCCATGTCTATATATATCTGCTAAAGTGTTTATTAAATGGGAATGGATTTTATTTTTGTTAAAAAATTATGTTTCAGTACTATAGCCATCAATGAAATATCTTTCTATTAAGTTTTATCTCTGTCATCACATGGTTTTGTAAAATCCAAGCCTATTTTGATTTTATAACAGAAGTTAGAAGATATATTTAACAAAACTTTTTCATCATTTTCAAAACAATCCTTCCCAAAATAATTGCCATTTTCTTCTATCTTGTTTTATATAGCTACTATAATGCTCTATCTAAACACCAGTATATAACTGAATTGTGGGGGCTTTTAACATTTTGTCCACACTCCCAATAATCACTGGAGTTATTTGTTGCCTGCAGCTATTTCTTGTAGTTCTATAAACTATGGGAAGTCAGACAGCTGTGAAGGACCCTTTGAAATGTTTTTAACTTTCTGTCATTAAGAACTGTTGTGTGTTTTCCTCTTTCTTATGGCAGAAGATGATCATTCCCTCCAGCCTCGCCCTTTTATTCAAAAGCTTTTAGGGGTATTGACAATTTATAAGACAGTTAGTAAATCAAAATAAAGAAGCCCACACTGTATCTGTACTGGAAAAAAAATGCGAGTGTACAATTTCCTACTTGGACAATCTTATTTTTGGAGGCAAAGACTGCAGAGCAATAGAATCATTTTTTTGCTGTTGGTTTTACACATGCTGAACAGCAAAATCTCACCTCCTGGGCAACAGCCACAGTATCCTAGAGCAAATTAGGGGTTTATTTAATCATCATCATCATCATCATGTTTTACATGTATCTGTGAAGTAAATGTGGTCAAAAATATGACTCAGGATGTATATTCTGTCTGAACAGTGTCTCAGTCTGCCTTGCTTCACCATATGTCCCTAGAAGATTTCTTGCTGTTCCCTAGGATCTTCCTTTTTCTCTTTGTAGGTAAGTGTGGCTCAAAGCTAAGATAATGGGCTTTCATTACATCTATAAACAAATGGCTGGTGAAAAGTAGCATAAGCCTCTTCTTATATATTTTTTATATTCCAAAGGAAATTACCCAGACTGACTTGCCATGCTGCTCTTTGTCACATCTTATTACCCTAGCTACACTGTGGTAACTTACAGTAAGGATGTGACTAACAGTAACCACATGTAATGCTACACAGTACCATCTTGTCTGCTAAGGAAATTTAACAAGGCATGGTTTCCAGAGATCAAGACCTTTTTTTGTAATTGCAGATTTTAGTGGCTAGAAAACAGAAATGGGGGCCTTTAACCCATTAACAATCATCTTGTGTGCTTCAAAGGGTTCAGTGATATTAAGCCTCATGTTCATATATGCAATCTGTTTTCTCAATATGGCAAATTAACAGTTAAAAGTGGAAGGAAATCTGGACCCTGAGCTCTTGTTCTCACTGAAGTCAATGGTCAAAACTGTGCAACTTCACTGAAGGAATGGGATCTCATCAGTCTTAAATCCATCATATCTGTAAACCTGAAATGTTGTTGCTTCAGGTCTTGGACTCCTGAAGCTGATATGGTATCAACCCACTATAGAGAATATCTAATGCCAAAAGGAGAAGGCTCAGATCCTGAGTAATTAAAATTTTCCATCTGGTCCTTAATATAGATTTTGTTCCATTAATGTATGACAAAGCAAAATGATGCAGTATTATGAATATTCTGATTCCTAAATAACTAAAGCACTCCTAATCTTGGTCTTTAAAGCTTGCTATTTAGTATGAAACTTTGCTGCCTGTCAGAAGCTAAATAAAATCAGGAGGAATCGATATGTCAGTCTGGCAAAATTCCTACAGATTGGAAAAGGGGAAACATAACCCCCATTTTTAAAAAGAGAAGCAAAGAAAACCCGGGGAACTGCAGTCCAGTCAGCCTCATCTCTGTGTCAGGTAAAATCATGGAGCAGATCCTCCTGGTATCTGTACTAAGGCACATGAAAACAGTGAACAGTGACAGTCAACATGGCTTCACTAAGGGCAACTCATGCCTGACTAATTTGGTGGCCTTCTATGACAGTTACAACTCTGTTTGATATGGGAAGAGCAACTGACAGTCTACCTGGACTCGTTCAAAGTATTTGACATTCTCCCACATGCCATTCTTGTCTCTAAGCTAGAGAGATATGGACTTGATGGATGGACTACCTGGTGGATAAGGAACTGGCTAGAAGGTCACAATCAAAGAGTTGTAATCAATGGCTTGATGTCCAGGTGGAGAACAGTTACAAGTGGAGTTCCTCAGGGATCTGTTCTGGATCCAGTGCTGTTCAACATCTTTGTCAGCAACATGGGCAATGACATCAAGTTCACCCTCAGCAAGTTTGATGATGACACCAAGTTGTGCGGTGCAGTGGATTTACTTGAAGGAAGGAATGCCATCCAGAGGGACCTTGACAGGCTTGAGGAACCGGCCAATGTAAACTGCATGAGGTTCAACAAGACAAAGTGCAAGGTCCTGCATCTGGGATGGGCCAATCCCAGGCACAATTACAGACTGGGTACAGAGTGGGTTGAGAGTAGCCCTGAAGAGAAGGACTTGGGGGTGTTGATTGACAAGAAGCTCAACATGAGCCAGGAGTGCATTCATGTGGCACAGAAGGCCAACTGTGTCCTAGGATTCATCAAGAGGAGTGTGGCCAGCAGATCAAGAGAGGTGATTCTTCCTCTTTACTCTGCTCTTGTATGACCACACCTCTGTGGTCATACCCGTTCTGGTGTCCCCACTGTAAGAGGGACATAGATCTGTTGGAATGAGTCCAGCGAAGGGACACAAAGATGATCCAAGGGCTGGAGCTCCTCTGCTGTGATGATAGGCTGAGGGAACTGGGATTGTTCAGCCTTTAGAAGAGAAGACTCTGGGGGGACCTTATAGCGGCATTCCAATACCTGAATGGATCCTACAGTAAGGCTGGAGAGGGACTCTTCACAAGAGTGTCCAATGATAGGATGAGGATAAATGGTTTTAAACTGAGGAAAAATAGGTTTAGATTGAATCTTAAGAAAAAGTTCTTTCGTATGAGGGTGGTGAGACTCTGGAATAGATTGTCAAGAGAATCTGTGGGTGCCCCCTCCATGGAGATGTTCAAGGCCAGGTTAGATGAGGCCTTGAGCAACCTAGTCTAGTTGAGAGGCATCCCTGCCCATGGCGGGGAGGTTGGATTAGGTAATCTCTAAGGTCCCTTTCAGCGTAAACTATTCTGTGATTCAACATTTTTTTGGTATGTATGGTAAAGTATGGTATGTATGTAAAAGTATGGTAAAATTGGTCTTACTTTCTGCCAGTTAAGCTGCTGTTATTTGATGTGCAGAGAGGATTGAAAAGACAGCTGCTGCAACATGAAAAGACATGCATTGAAGATGATTGTAAGCTTGAGAAGGAAATGGGTGGAAAACAGTCACTGCTCACTGCTACTTTCACATCGTACTGATTTTATCTCTTGAGAAAAATTTCCTATTGTACATACAATTTTCCTTGAATATAAAACCAGAACAGTTTTGCTATAACCCTCATGTTTCATGCAAAGCATGAAATAGTGAGTTTCGCTGCAAACCAGTTTAGTTTTACATGTATATTAAATGTAGTCTCTCACCAGTAATTGATCTTGTTTTCAGTCCTAATAGTTGTTCAAATTCCGAGACTTGTGTAATACTTGTCTCACCAAAAGAATCACAAGGTAGTATTGCAGAGGTGACTGATATAGAAATACTTCTATTTAGTACAGTTCTTACAGCCTTTTTAATATGTTCTTTTTGTAATTTTATTTTAGGCATTACAGGGAACCTTAGAAAAGTAAAATGAAATTTTGAAACTAAATGACCAAGTTAGGGCAACATGTTTTGAATTTTCAGAAAAAAAATAAATAACATCAGTTACCACATTCTTATGTTGCCACCATTGCTCATTCTAACCAAAGCAGTATCTCCAGAATAAGAGTGACTCAAGTCATAATCTCTCATTAAAGTTGTACAGTGATTTCTGATTTGTAAGGGAACATTTTATACTTCTTCTTTCTTATGGTTTAGTTAATCCACATAAACATTGACAATATCAACAACATGGACTTAATTCTCGCTTTGAAAACCTCTGCCTCACTCTGCCTTAGTCAAGCAGTTCAGAAAGATAACACTTCAGAATATCTCTTATTCTTCTGCTAATCAGTTTGCAGTTTATTTAGATAACTCATATGAAGAAAGATAAATTAAAATAAATCAAAGCTGTACTATGTGAATGGATAGGTTCATAGGTGAGTAAGTGATACGACAGACTTAATGTGCCCAAAATTTCCTTCCAACATATTTATAAAGTTGTTTCTTCCTCTTTTTGTACATCAACATCTCTTTTGAAGTCATGCTTTATTAGCTTTTTCTTTCCAGCTCTTATAATTTAATAGAGGACAGCACAGAATACTTTAATCTTTGGATTATGTTCCGTAATTTATGTTACATGAGGAGCACATTAACTTATGTTGCCATCGTTATTTGGTACCCTGTATCTTGTTCTGCCTGATGTGGATTAAAGTTTCGTTTTGAAGTATTTTGGAGAACTGTTTACAGATCTTTGCATGTTTTTCTGGTTTATATCCTGACTTTGCAAGAGTTCTTAGCTGTTTTGCTCAAAGGAGTATCTCCTGAGATGCCTTCATTGTTGTACTCATTTTTTCTGGGGTAGAGTTAATATTCTTCAAAGCAGCTTGAATAGTGCTGTGTTTTCCATTTGTGACCAATACAGCTGATGACACACCACTGATTTAGACATTTTTGAGCAGTGCTCACACAGAGTAAAGGCCTTTTCTATTTCTCTCACTCCAGTGAACAGCCTGGATGTGCAGAAGTTAGGAGGGGACACTGCTGGGACAGCTGATCCTAACTGACAAAAGGGATATTCCATATCACATGATGTCATGCTCAGCAATAAAAACTGTGAGAAAGATGGATAGGATGGAAAGGTTATAGTATTTGTCTTCCCAAGTAACCTTTACACATTATGGAGCCCTGCTTTCCTGGAAATGGATGAACACCTGTCTGCCAATGGGAAACAATGTAAAATTCCTTATTTTGCTTTGCTTGTGCACACAACTTTTGCTGTCTTTATCTCAACCCATGAGTTTTCTCCCTTCTGCCCTTCCAATTCTCTCTTCCATTGCACTGCCTGGTGAATGAGCGAATGACTGTGTGGGGCTTGGTTGTGTTAGCCCACAAGGTTATTAACATTGGATGGTCATGCAAATAAGATAAAAATAAGATGGTAATTCTCCCGAGGATATGACAAGATTCCCATCTTATCATTTGTTGCTTTACTGCTAAGAACATTTTTCAAAAGTGAGCAAACTTGACAGGTAATTAAATACAACTAGTTAGTGAGGGCACAGTTTCTGAATCATGAAAGGCTCATGTAGTTCATGTGATATGTATTATTCAAATACTTTGAACTGAGTCCTCTAAGACGTTCAGTGTGAGTCTACATGGTTTAACAAAGGCCTTCTGTTGTTGCCCCTATACTGCAAAAGGAGAGGGAACATCTCATCACAACTTCAGACACATGAAACTCCAGATAAATGTCAGCCGATGGTCTAACTAATAAGAGAAATGTAAATGTGAATTCAACAAGATCTTTGAAAAAGTAACCCTAGCACCACTCTGTGTGGCTGCAATAGATCAGCAACAGTACTCTATTTCATTCCATCACCATGTTACACGTTGCCGTATTTACAATACAAAGCGATTGCTTTTCAAATCATGTCACTCCTCATTACATACTAGATTCATGCTTTAATTATATTCAGATTCATGTGATTTCAGGTGAAAATAATGCAAGAAATTGTAGAATTTTGTTTTAAAGTCACCAGGTTGTGGATTTAAGAATGCACCTCTCCTTTTGATAATTTCTAGATAATTTATTTTTATTGGGTAAATATAATTTTGAGTATCAGATGGTTTATAATTTATTTATTCTACTTTAAATGTATGAAAAGAAAGTTCCATTAATTCATAGTGGGGGATATTATATCTGTCTGTAATTTCTGTAACAATTAAGGCTTTTCTTAATATTTTTAGTTCAGGTTAAATGATGGAAATTGAAAAAATGACAAAACAACAAAGGAGAGATTTTGGTATGGTAAATTTCAGTATTCTTGAACCTTATCCTTCCATAAACTTTAGTCATATAAAGAAACGTTTGGATAATCATCCCATGCATGTGTAAGTTTAGAGGATAATTGCTGCTTCTGACAGAAGTAATAGTTCTATATTGGACTTCACACAATACTGAATATTATATTTTAACAATGACATACTAAATGAGAAATAATAATGAAAATATCACAAGCTGTTGTCTAAATAATAGAACTTGGAAAGACATTTAATAAATATTATCTATGTTGAGGAACAGTTTAAGGATTTGATGGAAGTTCTCTGGGAGTCCATATTTCTCACTCTCTGCTAAGGTTGGAATCCATGTTAACTAGTTTCAGTTTGGGTTCCTTTGGGTTATTTGGCTGGATTTTATCTAAAGTAAGATAAACTAGTTTAATTAGTAAAATGAAATCATTTTGGAGCCCTCCTAATTTTGGAGAGTCAAAACTAAGAAATCTCAACCCATGCTGGAATTTTCTATCAGTATAGTTCTATCAAGGCTTTGAGATATTGAGACGGGGCTTTTGAATTATTCTACAGTAGTAAAAACTTCATTCCAGGATAAAATTGTTGCCATATACAGCTCATTTCAACTGAGGTGGCAAACCTAAGCTAGGAAGAAAGGCAAAAATATCATTTTATGGTTTTAGTTTTATGTTTTTGTGGCATAAATTGCAATTACACTAGAAAGCTTCTCTTGGCATGTAAAACTAGCCGTGGTCTATTTGGTAAAGGCAAAAAGAGAGTTAATCCCCTCTTAAATGCTGTTAATTAGAAACAGGGACATTAAAAGGAAGGACAAATTAAGAATTCAAATGAGTGAAAAGTCCCAAACAATCCTATGCAGTTTTTGTTTATTCAACAATACTGTAAATAGGAAGCTGACACCATCAGTGTTACATTTCACCAGTTATCTGATAAACCAAAACAAGAGACACATTGGCACACTGGGTAGTCCTGTCAGTCACCACTAACTAGCTCACAAACAGCTCCACAGGAGACTCATACTATTCAGTTATATGGTTTAATCTCTATTGTGGGAAAGAAACAATTTTTAAATTAATCTTTTAAATAAGTATGTTTAAAGAAACATTGCAGTTCATTCAGCTAGATCTCAAATTTAAGTTGGAATAGATCACTGCATTTTTTTTTGACCAAATATTAATAATACACAGACACACTCACAACTTTTGGTTTTGTTTATCTTCAAAAAGAGGGTTTCCAGGAAAAAAAAAAAAAGTCTACAGAAAATATCTAGAAGGAGAGTAAAACCATTTTACCTATGTTTCTTCAGAAAAAAAAAAAAAAAAAAAAGAAAAGGAAAAAAAAAAAAAGTGGGCTACTTAGTGACATAAGTGGATCTCAGATCCTGTTACTGAATGGAATGATAGAAAAAAAGTGCTACATGCAAGATCACAGCATCTCCATCGGTTCAGGAAGCTAATTCAGATTGTAAAATGATTTTCAAAATGAACCCTCGGCTTTTGTGGTTCCCTTTTTGCTATGTGTTGTAACCAGCCTTGGTTTATTGTGTGTTCTTACATCTATTTTCCTTCATGACCTAAAAAAAGATTTTGCTGATTAATCCTAAAAATTTTATTAATTATTTGGGATTCTGTCACTCAGTGGTTCTGGATATTAACAAAGATCTTTTAAAAGGGTTGCAGGATGGGGATTGCATTTTTTCAAAGAAAGCTTGGTACTATTAGTAAGGAACTATTACTTACTTTAAATAAAAAAAAAACAAAATAAAACCTAATACTAACTAAATAGTATCCAGAAAATGTCTACATCAAAATTACACACTTGATATACATTTGTCATGTTTAGTCACCAAATTAATTTTTTTTCATTGAGATTAGCATAAAATGTTCTTTTTTAGTATTATTATTATTATTGTGATTTTTATATCTTGACACAACTTTTCTTTGCTACATTTTCCCATTGAAGAATAACCACTGATGAAACTCCAGTCATAAAAAGACAAACATAGACTAGCTTAGGTGAAGGTTTTAAGCTTTTTTTTGTTTTAGATAGACAGATATTTTATATATATAGTCATCTAACCTTTTACAGAGCAGGTCTACATGACACAAAATACCAGTGGAGACTTAACATTATCACATTTACCATTTCTAACGTCTGTGCCTGAGTACTTTGGCAGTGGGTGATTCTAACTATGACTAACAAAATGAAGGAAAGTAGTGCCATGAAGTAAAAATCATAAGAAATATACTAGAAGAATATGATCATTTCTGTGAGTTTTCTTCTATCCTGGAAGTACCAATTATAAATTATACTCCTTATATATAAAATCATAGCATTTATAAATAGATAGAAGATGGAAGAAACCAAACCTACAAACAAAGGAGTTTTAAAATACTTTTGCAACTGGTAAGTGCTCTCTATAGACCACATCCATTCTTCTGGCAGAGCCCCACTGGATAAAATAATCTTCAATTCCATAGAAAGATCTGGGGTTATTTTTACTACAGTATAGAGAAAATTATATTTATCAAGAGTAGCCTCCACTTACAGCTGTTAGGCCATATTTGAAGCTAAATGACTACTTCCTTTTCAGCTCAGGATTCGCTAAGTAATGAAAAGATTACTGTGTTTGGAAAATTGACATTATTTCTGACATATAACTAGACAGGAAAGAATATAAGATAATGCATAATAAATAAACAATAATGAACTCCAGTAAGAAATTTACACAACATAATAGGTTTATTTAATCCATAAAATCTTATTGAAAACAGAATTGTATGAAATTCGTTATAAGAACAATGAGTTTTGCTATGAGCTCCAACAATCCAGCATTTTACATGAATAAATATGTTTTGATAGATCAATTTTCTTTATCCTGTCTCTGAGTGTAATAGGTAATGAGTAGAGTTGAAATATGTAATATAAATGGCCATTCTTGAAGTATGCATATTTTATTAAAGTTTATTTTCCTTTAAACTTAAAAAATTAAAAACAATTTATTCTATGATTTTCCATATACAGAAATTATAATCTGAATGATTTGTATGTCCTGAATGTAAAAATATATTTATAAAAAAAATCATTTATTCCTTTACACTAAGGGAAATACAAATTTTGCTCCTTAGTAACTAAAAAAAAATTTTCTCAGATTTCTTTACAATATAGGATATTGAATTTATTGAGGATAATACAACATTCCTTAAATTGTGTCTCTGCAGATTTCTTTCCCTAGGTAAAGCTAAATGTTTATTTGGTTTTTTTAAAGAAACATATACTGTGACTCTTTATAGAGAAATAATTAGATTAGAAGTAATTAAAGTCTCTATGTCTTCTCTGAACAGTATTTACTTCCTCATTAGACAACACAAAACAATAATAAAAAACTAGATTTAAATATCTAAAATAAAACTTGAGAAACCAACTGGAGGGATTTCATAAGTTTATAGTACTGTAAGTCCTGTCACCCACTGCTGCATTCTCCTCCATAATGCTGTTAAGTAGGAATAATTATACTAAAAGTCTGCTCGCAAATTCCACAGGGCATTAGCCATAGCATAAGTATTTGCATTTGGGTAGACTATTCCCTCATTTCAAACTGAAGTGCTATATGGTATACATTTAGAAAGAATATTACTGCCTGCAGTATAAAACATATATATCATTTATAGCTAGAAATTGCATAAATATCTTTCCATAATATCTTTTTTATTATTTCATAACAGTGAGTATTAATTTCACAGCCTAATAAAACAGCAATGGTATTGCACACATATGTATTACCCGACAATGTTGAACATGTTATTTTCCTGGCATTATCTGAAATTAATTTGACTCTCCCATTAACAAGCACACTAATATAAACCAAAAGCATAACATTAAAAATTGGGTTTTGAACAAATAAATAGGATCTCTTGCCCAGTGGTAATTAATATTTTCAGCTTTTTTTTCTGCATCTGAATGACTTTAATAACTTACCATTGCTCTGGAACTTATTGATTGCACAGGTCTTTTCACACCCAAGATATAAAAAACAGCAAATCCTGTTTTTAATCAAAGCCACATTTTATCTACATTTCCATTCTTCAAACTCAGTAACACATACATTGGAAATGAATGTGGATGTTTATTGAAACAAGAAGTTTTGTTGCTTTAGTATTTTCACTTTAAGTCATTTTAATTATTTGTGTGTTACCACCTAAAGTAGGTCATGCATGGGTCAATGTTTGGTTTCCCTGAGTGAAGAAGGGAACAAAAAGATGTAAATCACTGATTCTTCACTGTGATCCATGCATCTCTGAGGTCACTGTTAGCAGTGTAGCGAATCCACAGAGCACCGCATTTGTATTGTTTTCAGTGAGATTAGTTAAATGTTATACAAGTTGATATGTGAGAAAGTCTGAAGGTCAACAGTGTTTTGGAAGTCAGTGAACTAGATAATAGCTGTGGAAAAAAAAAAAGTTAAAATTTTACTAGGAAAGGCCTGAAGAGCTGACCAGAAATAGTAAAACCTTCAGTCAATTTGTGTCAGGTTATACCTACAGCAATAACTACACTTGACCTAGACAACAATCTGAGTTTGTCTGTGGCATCATATTAATGTTGGCTTGTCCTTGGTAATTCAAAAGAATTGGAATATAACATTTTTCTGTTCTATATAATGTATTAAAAAGATGCAAACAGTTCTGTATCTTTACAGCTCTTTTATATCACAGCTTATCTTCTAAACACAGCTAACATCATCTGTTGGGTAGATGTATCCTAATTTTGCTTGAGGGGATGAGGAAGGAAAGATCAGAAAAGTGTATTGTGAACTCTTGCATTGTAGTTGAAGGGAAAGAGTGTTGACATTTTAATAAGGACAGCTTTTGTCCACAGAGTCATTAGAAGCTGAATAGCAGTCAGAAGAAACAATGGACCTAGTTGTTTTTTTCATCCACTGAAGATGGAGATGACCCTACTGAAGTTAATTAATTGGGATAATAGAAAACCATGGAGAATAAGGCTTGCAAAAGCATTTTTCCTCAAATTTTCCAGTGTTACACTGTAATTTGGACACAGATGTCAATAACAACATAAAAAGAGATTATGACGTGTCTGTTATCTCCTCAAAACCTATGTTAAGCCATATGTCTACAAGCTTGATTCATCAAGATCAACAAGATCTATTTTAATTGTACAAATCAGTGGAGACAGGCAGGAATACCTAGGCTAAATTAATTCCATCATAAAAGGAGGGATGAAGTCTAAAATAGGTCAGGCAAACCCTGTCTTAAATTTCTGGTTTTAATTTGTTTTTAAGTGGGGAGCTTAATATTACTAACTCAGGTATACAGGTGGCTTGAGGTAAACAGAACTCAGCTTTGCCATCAGCTAAGTGTCCACAGCCACCAATATTCTTTTAAAACACCACAATACTTTTTGGCTATTTTTTTTTTTTTTTTTTTTTTGCATGTGAAGGAAATAATCCTGCCTTCCTTTTCTTCTTTAATCTACAGTCTGTGCCCAAGGAAGGAGTAACAGAAACACCGAGGATATTAACATTCCTCAAAGCTGTTAATGGAATGGAATACCTATTCTTTTTGTCTGAATAGTGTTTCTAAGTAAACCATTTTGCCAAATCAATTGACAACATACTAAATCCCTACCATTTTGATGTAGTTTTGTTCTACTGGTAATTCAGTACAAATGCTTGTAGGAAAACATTTCTATCATTCTTGGAAAGTGGCTTTGGGCTGAAATAGGTAGTCTACCATGCTCCTCCAAAAGCAGCAAAGGATTTTTTTATCCATCAGCATTGAAGCAGTGAATATTTTGCCCCCTGTTAATTGCTCACATTTTTATAGCTACTACATGACTTACTTGACAGATCATCTGCCTCACTGAGGGCATAGATGAAATGTGTTCTTTAATATCTTTGCTGAGATTATTTCTGTTATGTCAAATTTGTTTGTTACAAAAGAGAAGGAAAAATATGAACTGAGGATCAAGAAGTTTTCAAGAAGCTTAGTTCTTAAAGTCACAAGTTGTCTAATTCTAGAACCTACATATGGTAGTTTGAGTAACTATCTAATCTTAAAATATACTTACTGAAATGTAAGAGTTTTAAAATCCTAAAGTAATGGTTGTTAAGATATGTATTTGAAACACTGTATAAACTTTAACTCAAAGTGTTTGTTATTTATAAGCTAGCTTTACCTTAGTCCGACAAACTAAAATCCCTAGTTCAAATATCTTGATCAACCAAGCCCAAGACATGAAGATCTTTTGGGCAGAAGTGTTACTTAACTACATTCTGATTTACTATATTAACTTGATATCATGTACTGTAAGAACAGTCTCAAGCTACTTTATAATTAAAAGAAAAAATATGCAGACATGAAATTGGTTGTGTAGATCAGATCTGTTTAATTTAACTTCATGGCTTCATCACATCATTTTCTTTCTTTGAAGCATGCTGGGTATGTGTAGTTTTACTTCTATAACAGGGGTGATTCATAATAATAGAGTGAGGGAGATGGTTTTTGGACTGTTTCTTCCCTCAGTTCTGTCTGTCTTCACATCATCACATTTCCAGGAAGAAGAATTGGCTGAAAAATGAGTCTGAGTAAGCCCTGCTTAGTGCTTTTTCAGTGTAAAACTTAAAAGTGACATTATGGTATCAGGCAGCTGCTTTTTTTTTTTTTTCTTTCCCCCAAGGCAGATGTAAGGGCAATGATATGAAACTGAAAGAAACCACAGCTCAATCGTCTGCCTTCCACTTAATTTTTCATACAAATTTAAGGTCAGGTTGTGGCCTGGTAACCAGTGAAGTGTATGTAATATTAGAACAGTAATTCTCTGAAACTGATTATGAAGAGAAACCAGGGAGAATGGACAGGAGCCTGCTCTTGGTTAAACTAAAACTAGATCAGCTCCATGACTGTATGGAGTAATGGACTTCTTCAGATTTATACTACTATTAAGTAAATGCAGAATTCATCAGTGGATAACAATGACACAGATCTGTTAGACTTTCAAGATAAATATTTTGAATTACATATGCTGCTCCATATTTCTGACTAGATAATAAAATCATTGTTTATAATAGAAAACTCATTATTTACACAAGTAAAAGAAAATGTATTAATAAAGTAAAAGTTACAGAGCTGTCTTTTTTTTTTTTTTATCCTTATTTGGTAAACATAAGACCTCTCTGTGCTTGTTCTTTGTGCAAACATGTACATCTCTCTGATTTAAGAATATATAAATATATATATATCTCTATCTATCTGTCAGGACAAAAGATTCTTGTTCATTTTTCCCAGACATTTCTGTATTGTCAGAAAGGTTGTTTGAAAAATCTAAAAGGACCTATTTAAAGCTCCCTTCTATCTAGTATTACTGCTGCAGTACAACAAGGCAGTGCTAAGCCTAAGTTAGGATGTCCAGACCTACATGGGGACATCCCATCTGGTGGGGACCCCTGCGCAGAAAAATTAAGATTCATGTTGCAGAAACTGATCCTGAATTTTCAATAAATTACATTTCTTGTAAAGTCTGTAAGAATGGTGACAAAGGATATTTATACTGAAATGTAAAAGATTTCTGCTTTGATAAATTCATGAGGGAACACAAACAAGACTCAAAACTGTCCTGATTCTCTTCTTGCTTACTTGCCTTCTCTGAAGCTGATCTCCTGAGCTTACAGCTGTGCAGGCTTCCTCAGAGATATAAATATAGTAACTGTATGTATAGCCATAAATAGTAGCTTCTTAAGCTCCCTGTCTCTCAAGGCATGAAGATACAGCTGACTGACAAATCGAGGAGAACCAGGAGTTTCATCTCAGGGATCACAGCTGCTCTCTGGTTTCTAACTTGAGCTATAAAGTCCTGAATTTACATGTACCCCATTGCTGCAGTCTTGCACCCAAAGGCTGCTCCAGAGACCTTGACAGATCATTTATTTGATTCATATCAGATATTGCCCCTTATGAAAAATCATGCTAAGTTTATGCGTACTCAACAACAAAAAATCAAATAAAAATTTATGGCTGCTAGATAGTGGTAACTAGGAATCTGACATATATTGTGCCAGCATGAGGGAGCCAGTGCCAGTCTAACAAGGCCTAACAGGACACCAGATGCCAGCAGAGCATGCAGAGGACATATAAGTTAGAGGTAGCTCATGGTGAAAATTAAATATTCCAGTGTGAAGTGAAACACAATGAAATGTACTTTCCTTTATTTTTAAAGTTGTTTGGCTTCTATCCTTGTATCAGACAGGCCAAATATTCTACAACAGTGAGTACTTTCACAGAGCCATAGTTTTGTTTTCCAAAGGTCCAGCTGGTAAAATGACCCTTGAAAACAGTAATCTATTCTTTATTATTTGACTGCAGAGAACTAAAAAAAGTCCTGCTATTCTGCATCATTTGATTAATTTTTAAGGCTTACCTCTGGAGATCATTTCATTTAAACACAGTGTTAGTACAAACTGTTTAATAATAATTCCTATCTGATTCTTGAGCCACCAATGGAGGGAGATATGAATCCCTTTGTAAAGTCATTAGACAGAGAGAAAATTAAAAAGTAGATCAGATTACCTGAGACATTTTATATTTGTGATATATTATATATATATATTATATATATATATTTGTTATTATATATATTATTATATATATATATTATATATATATTTGTGACAGTTCAGAAAATTCTTCTGGTTAAGGCAGAGAAGACCCAACTAGAAAAGCCTTAAATGCAATATTAACTGACTCTTCCATCCCTTCATTGACCATATACTGAATAAAGTTTATTTTACAGTGTTGCCTGTTTGTAGTGTAATTTCAGGCCAATAGAACACTAAAATGTCAGAAAGAAAGAACTCAGAAAAATGGCCCTTGACAACACACAAGATTAATTTTTTACTGTGTAATAGAGTCTCATATGTATTCTAACCAGTTACGACAAAGTTCATTGGACAGATCAATTTTTACAACCAAGTAAGCTAAAGATAGTGAAAAACAGAACTGGCTGCCAAAGCACCATGAATTTCTAGTGTCTTCTCTGAATGAATATTCTGAAGGCAGAAAACAGACAGTGTTAGATAATACTCATTCCTCTGTCAATGGGCAAAGTGATGGTGATTTTATTGCAAACATATTCCCAGCCTCACACAACAAACCCTCAATGTTGCTGAAATGATTTTGAGTTTTCCCATTAATGTCTATGAGGCTTTCAGTTCTCCCTTTGGGCTTTTAGTACAATGGGAATGTTGTTGACATTCACGAAAGGTGAAGATATCAGTAAAAAGAAATAACCCTTACATTGAAGAAATTCAATAAAATAATGCATTACAGATGAATAGAATATCTCAAAAAGAGCAAATAATTTCCTGTTTAGATATTAAAGGAAGACCTAGCATTTCCAGCACTTTAAACAATACCACATATAAACTGTATAGATGCATAGCATATTCATCTTGTGAAAGTACTGTATTTTATGTGAAAATAAAAAAGTACTGATATTTAATAGCTCACTAATATTTTCATATAAATTCTCACTGTTGCACATTTTCTATCAGTTCTGCATAATGAAAGCTTTCTTGTCGATCACTGAATGTTCAGGAATGCAAATAAGAAATTGCATCTGTTACTTGTAATTTCCCCAATCAAACTCTGAACTCTTTCCTTAACATTTTCAACAATTCTAGCATATGGTACTTGAGATAATCCTGAACCCAGTATGTTTTCCTGATGGTTAGATTTGCCTGTCACTAGTGTTTGCTAACCAGCAGTATCATATGAATGAGGTGAATTTTCATTGGAAGAAGCATATTGAAAACGTGTGTGTATCCTGCTTTGTTACATCTGTGTAAAGTTTCCCCCCTCCCAATGCAATTGTTTTTACTTTCTTTTAATCTTGCAAAGAAATGTAAAAGTGGAATAACTGACCCCATGTTCAAAGTCATTGTCAGAGACAATGAAGTCATAGGCTTCTGTTTTTAATAATGTCTTGCAAAACACAAAGCATCATTAATCATATTCAGAGGATAAAAGACACACAGATTTCCTAGTCTCAAACTTTCCTGAAGCCTTGAACATTTCATTGTTGTAGATTCACATAGATAACATCCCACAACTCAGCACAGAAAGCTCAATCGGCAAAGGAAATATGGAACAAAACCATTTTTATTCCAATATATAAAACCCAAGACTTCTTTTTATGCAAAGCAAAATAGACTATAATGGCTATTCAGTGATATCTATATGTAGATCCTCTTATTCTCCCTTTGGGTATGGATTCAGTTAAACTACACCTAGGAACATAAATAAGGGTGTTCATTCAAGAAATAAAACTGATAACAATCAGTCTGTTGCAATATTCACATTCTTACTTCCCAAATACTTCCACTTGCAGACAAGCCTTGTGTTTTATTGGTTCTAGATGAATGACTGAATTAAAATCAGACTACAAATTCCTCTATATATTATTGTCCTATCTTACTGTCCAGATTTTCATATCAAGACAAATACCTTAAATTTCAAATTAATTTTGTCTGGAAATACAGTCTTAGTTCATTTCTGCTTTATGACCTCAGGAAAATAATTTTGCTCTAAAAGGAGGGAAACGTAACATTATAGTTGAAATTTGGTCCTCTCCAACACTGTGCATGCCAAGTTGGAACCAAAGGAAGAAATAACCACAATATTGTGTTTAAATATGTTGGTCTCATTTCAGCAAAGTGCTTGAGAATTGGCTTCACTCTGGCTGAAGTTTAAACATGTGCTTAAAATACTATGATGAGTTAGGACAATGTTCTCAATATGCATGTAAACTGGTAATAAGAAAGGAAATGTACAGTGCACATATAACGCATACTACCCTTATATTTCTCCAATAAGCAAGGAGAAGACTATTACTTGCCTATAGTTACAGCTCATGTAGTCTCAAACATAAGGGGGACTAACTAGACTCAGACTGAAATTTCATTTTCAGAGTGATACCACTTTGCACTAGAATAGATAAATCCAGTACAATGTTTCTCTAGACAGTAGAGTATAAAGTCGTGGTGTATAGAGTATAAAGTTGTGGTGTCATTGAGCGGTATGGAGAGGAAAGGAATCAAGACTCATCAACAAAGGGGTGGAATAATCAATATTGGTTTTGAGAAAGAAGTAGGGAAAAGCGGTCAAGGGATTTCCACAAATTAAATTTTCCTGCCCTGTATTCCAGAAGCTGAGACCTCCACACCCTCAGCCCAGCACTTTTCAGTTCCCGCAGACACTGGGACTCCGTACACCCACTCTCTGTTTTCTATCTATCCTCCAGAGGCCTTCACAGACAGACTGATTCATCTTCAACACCTTTACAGCAGGAGGTAGCAGAGACAGATCATTTAGGTCACAGCATCCTACCGACACCTTTTCACGGGGAGACAGACAATCCACTCCAAACTGTTAAGTCATCTTCTGAACATCTACAGTACTGTCTTGATAGCTCAAGAATATATTTTCTTCGTTATCATGACAAAACTATGGCAATCGTTATTTATAGGTTGAAATGATTCCATATAGACAGCTTTTACATGGAAGTGCATTGAAAAGGATTGTGACTCCAAATTAATGACTTGGCTGAAATGTATGCATAAAGAACTGCTATAGACATGTATATTGATACCTATTTATTTGTGTGACTTTTGTACTGTATGCTTATTCGTATTTGTGGGAAAAAGAAGAAAAAAAATTCCTCCATTCTTCATAGCAGGAAAGTGCCTACAACCTATAGTTTTACGCTACTATTTATTTACAGTAGCCATTTTCTTTATTAAATTATTTACTTTTACTGTCAAATGTCCCTTCCTGCTAAATTACTTCTCTGTTGATAGTAATGTAAAGAATTTGCAGGGAATGGGAAAATTCCTATTCCCTTCTATCTGAAGGACAATGTTTATTCACTGAAATAAAACATGCAGGCTGGAAGTACAGAGGTTAAGTGAGAAGACTCTACTTACTCTGAAGACTGAATGGAAAAGAAATTTCCATATATATTTGATATATTTTGGTCTGGATGTGTGTAGTGTATGTAGTCATGGATCATTGTTTGGCTGAACATGTTTCTCCATATTACACCAACCTTTCTAAAAACTACAAATACTTCTAGAAATGTCATCAGAATTTGTAAATATCTAAATAATGGGTTTCTATATAGATTGTGTTTATTCTAAGAGATTATTTTTTTGAAAGCATAGCATTTGTTGACAATTAAGGAATGATAATGGGAAGAAAATATTAAAAATTTCAGTTGTGACTATTCTTGCTGAAAATCCATTTTTGGGGATTGTGTTTATGTATTAAAGTAGTCAATGCACTGTATGATCTATTATTAAATCAACTTGTATAATAACATCCTCTCAAGATACTGTAAATCATCTAACGTAATAGATATGTTGCCAAGTTCATAAGCTATAAAAAGCTATATTCAGAAGAAACAGCTAATAATCTGCTATCAATAAGCTAGATAAACCATTCCTAACAACAAGCAGGATGAAATAGAAAATAAAAGCAGATCATTGCTCTATGTTATCTATATAACATTTATTTTTAACTAAAATATACTCATTTTTTTGGCACAAACTCTCCCTTCCTGACAAATGAATGAAGATAGAAAGCATATTGTAGTGCTACAACATCAAATTTGCAATGATGAGATCTTTAGATATAATCCAGACTCAACAGCAGACTTTGGTTTTTCAATGAAAAATAAATCTGTCTCTGAAAGCTGAGTATCTGAGGAGCTAATTTTGTTGGCTAAAACACGGGTGGGAAATACTTGAAAGTGGTAAAAAGTCATTTTGTTTCAAATGTTTCTTTCTGGAGTTCCACAATGTTCTTAAGACATGTTGTAAATTGTTTCTAATTCAAAATATCATTTTTCATTTGAAAATAGACTGGCTATTTTTTGGAGGAGGCAGGGGTTTCAAGTTTTGTGGTGGTTTTGTCTTATTCTTTCTTAATTTTTTTCAAAAATATCTTGAAAATCTTTCTTTTAACCAAAATAACATTTTCCTCCTACTACATTTTTGGCTAATTTAGGAATCAAGAGGCCATTTCCTTGTACCTTATATTTTCACCCATTATGCATGTGCGTTTTTCTGTGATGTTTCTTTTGCCTTGGTACCACAGTGCTCAATATCATTTTGAGGTCAAATATCAGTTCATAAGAAATCACGTGAACTGACATATCAAGACTGAGAATCATTCATCACTATTTACTTGTTATCACAGTTACATCCCTCTGGGCTGAGCAACACACCGCAGTGCATATATAAACATGCTGGTGTTTTGTATTTGTGTGTGAGGTGTTGCATAAACAAGCCCAAAGACTGATGTACATTCTCATTGGAAAAATTAATATAAACCAGCTTTATATATTGCTATCCAATTGCATTGCAAAAAACAATTACGATTATTCATGGATTGTCCTTAGTCAGTTTTTTACTGTTTCTGAATACTATTGGGATGTCTTTGAATGTTTTAGACTTGACATAGATTACAAAAAGGCTTCCTGCATCTCTTCATTGGATTTTTCCAGAACTAAGCCCAACCTGTGAGTATTTACTGAATATAATCAAAAACATAAATGAAGAAGTAGGAATGGCAGGATGGTTCTTTTTTTCTTTAAACTGTAACTTTTCTTAATTTTTTTTTCATTTATTTGGGGCTCAAGTATTGTCTCTTATGGAACAAGATCTGAAAAAGCATGGTTATTTTAACAAAGGGCAGTTTTTCAATGCAAAATAAAGTGATTTGTGTTTAATAAAAATAAAGCTATTTCTAATCATTCCTTGATAATGCTGAAACAAACAAAATATATTTAATGAAATAAAGACTCCAAAAGGATGATTCAGAAGTGAAATACTTGAAATAGTGAAGGACAGTGGGGTGGGGTGAAACAAACTATTTGTAGTAGAGATGAGAACCACAACGATATGAGATTCAGAAAATATTTATTTTACATTATTAGGAAATAGTACTGGCTTTCTTTACTGGGGAGCACAGATGTATTCCTTTCCTCATTAAGATTAAAAATTTACATTCTGAATTAATCTTTTAATTTGATTTATATTAATAAAGTTATGGGACACCTCTGACTGTATCTCTCTTTAGTTCTCATTTTAAATAGTCCTTAGCACTAAAAGAACTGATCCACACAAATTACACCCATCTTCCTGTTCCCTGCCCTACTGAAAAACAAAAGCATTTATTTGTGGTCAGCTGAACTGTGAAACTGGTTTGTGTTGACACTACCTTTCTTTTTCTTACAAACTAAATTCATTCCCCAGTCTGATTTATTGCTCAGCTACATGAGTGCTTTTGACACTGCAAGAGATCAAGGCAGTAAGGGAAGGAAATGAGGGTGTGGATAGAAGATGGGAATGCTCCTTTCACT
This sequence comes from Todiramphus chloris collaris, assembly GCA_025345505.1. Lineage (NCBI taxonomy): Eukaryota > Metazoa > Chordata > Aves > Coraciiformes > Alcedinidae > Todiramphus > Todiramphus chloris. Next base: position 44,369,795 of record JANVCC010000010.1, on the reverse strand, counting down.
AACAGTAACTTCAAGCCAATTTAAAGTGTACACTGAACCTCTCTTTCAATCAAGGCTAAAGAATATCAAAATCAACTCTGTGAAGGTAAAGTTAAGATATCTGTTGTCAGCTCTTTTGTTTTGTTTTATTGACAAATTCTACTCATAAATATTGAGGAAAAAATATACAGAGGTAGCTTAATTCTTACTTATGAAAATGTTCATAGTTATATTATAGCAGATCCAAATAGTAAGGATGTCATTATAGTATGTGTATGAACTCTTTTTCATCCAGATTACTTTAAACAACAGTATCTGTACAAAAAAAAAAAAAACAAAAAAAACACACACACACAAACCAAAATGAAAACCAAAACCAAACAAACGAACAAACAAACCAAACTAAGCCAACAAACAACTAAAAACCCCAAACATCACCTGGGAGTTCTTCTCTCTATATGAAGCACTGAAAACATGGAGGTCACTTTGTGAGGGTGAAGCAATAGGCATTTCATTCACAATATCATTCTCTTTTTTAATGAGAGATTGTGGAAGATGCAGAGGGACTAGATCACAGAATCTCATTGCTACTGTATGTTGAATGAATATTTTAATTTTTATGTCACCCATTTCCAAAACATTGAAAGTAACTGAGATTCAGTTTATTACTGGTGTATTTCAATATGTCATTATCTTACCTAGAATTAACACAAAAAGCCAATAGTTTCCTTATTAAGGATGATACTTGACTTTACTAAGAAAGGAAGAAAGCCAAGAGTGAATGTCTCTGAAGTTACAGATAAATTTATCTTCTTTTGAGCTTACGTCCACTTTCCTTTTTCACATACAAAAACCCATATGATTCTAAACAACTTTTGTGTAGGTTTACTGAATATAAATGTAACAGTGTTGTTTATTTTAACACATGGCACAAGGGTCAGCCTTAGTCCATTACTTTTTTCTATAGATGCTTGATTACTACTTGCTGATTTCTTTAACCTTGAACCACATAAATCAGTAAATCCTTTCCATGAGCTGAACCATTAGTAATGTAATGTTGAACATCTGTCTTTAGAAAAACTGTAAATTTATTTTATAAAGAGGCAATTCAGCATAGCTAATAAATATGATTTCATGCTTTTTACTTCCCAGATGGTTCTAGGTTCTAGAGTGTAATGAATTTGTAACTTCTGAAATCCATTGTAAAGGGAATAAGCTACTGAATGCAAAAGAGATTTCTGAATAATAGCCTTGTACTTTACAGAATTATTAAGGTGTACATTTCTCATGGGGACCACAAATCTTTGATGCTCTGAGTTGTGCTGTACATTACCCTGACACTGTTTCTTAGCTGTTGTAAATATAAATGGCCACGGTACCTACAGTGAAGCCCATTTCCACAGCTGAATATTTACTCTACAGCAGTATTCTGATTATCAGTTTTCTCTATAACTTCATACCATTATTTACGTAACAGATTTCATAAGGAAACCTGATAATAGATGAGAAATGAATAGCAAGTGAGAGACCACAACTGAAAGAGTTGTCCAGACTTTTATAATCAACTGAGAGGAACAATCATATCCAAACTGTGGAAAATGTCATCCTAGGGCAGGTACTTGAAACAATCTGATAAACCATGCTGTGAAATCCTTTTTTATCCTTCAGATGGTAAGAAGCAAGCATATCTAGTCCAGGTTGTCCCCAAGGCCTGAAATGTGGGCACCTACAGTTAAGGTGAATTTCCTCTCTGTTGAAGAATGCACCACCCTCAACTCAGTGTTGAAGGAGAGGTGTTACTCTTCAGTGGAGACAGCTAAAGTTAACAACAAGAACCATTTATCTTCACCTCAATCCTGTGGCCTTAACATTTTGGTCTTTACTCAGATTTCTCCCACAAAATGTGTTTACTTTTATTTTACAAGTAAATACCTTTGAACATGAGAAAAATAATTTCAAACATTATTCTTAGGGGTTTTTTTTCTGATAACATTTGGCTACTAGTTTTTGATGTATGATGGTATTCCTAAGAAACCTTATAATTTCTCATATTATTGCAGAGGTCAGTGTTTTGGTCTTGCCTGGTGTAACACGCTTAGCCATGTCTCCTAATTTTCAGGAGCATTAACCTGAATTTGCTGTCTTTGTTTTCCCAGAGGTGAGCCATCAATTAGATGCATACTAACCAGTATAAGAGGACTGGAGGCATTAGCACTTCCCTGCTAAAATGGGAGCACCTGCTGAGTGCTCAGTAGTAAATGTGAAATGGAGGAAAATGTCAAAATATTTGCTGGGTAGATAGTTTGGGTAACCATCCATCCTGAGCTGCCCATTAGGCTTAACTGCAATTAGAGGGTGAGTGGCTATCACTGCCCTTAATTTGCTAAGAAAACATGAATTCTAATTAACTTCAGGCAAAGGTAGAATTCTTCCCAGAGGGGTTCTAGGTCCACTGGAAGCTCCCAGTGGGATACAGCCTGAATATTCTCCAGCCTTATAGCAGGCTGGAGATGGAGGTTTATTAGAAACAACTCCTTTACCCCACTGCTGTGCCTTCAGTACCACAAATAACAGCACATGGAGTCCATTTTTTATAAATCCTGGTTTCAGCTTGTAAAAAATCCAAAGGATATTTTATGCTAATAGCAACATCATGAGCTCTGTCTTCTGAAGCTTTGCTGGGATTTATACAGACAAAACCCCCATAGACTTGACTAGGTGATTTGCCTTTGAAAACTGGGCAAAGTAATTACTCAAATAATTAATTTAAATTTTCAGGTTATCCATAAATGCATTCTCACTGCACTACTCTAAACTGTTTTAAGGGGTGGTTATGAACTACTGATGCTTTTTTAATCTACTGACCTTTCCTTTCTTGGTTTGAATTACACAAAAGCACTATTTAAACTTTTGTGATGCCCAATCCTAAGAGCATCTCTGTTTCTTGTTAAATGAGTCCTTACTCCACTTTCCTGTGCAAAATGCCTTAACAAACAATTCCATACCTAACACTCAGGGAATGTCATACCACTCAGATTATCAAAATGCTCTGTTCATCACAGACCTTCAACACACAAGGCTGTACCAATTCAATTTTCTAGAAACTTTAATTGCTCTCAATTTCCAAAGAGATTTTAATATCTTAATTCTATGAGCACAAATGTCCTGTGTATGTTTTTCTGAGCTCTATTTTCAAGTCTGAGTCTTGGTTTGTCTTTATTAAAAAATGCTGAGGTCCCCCACTGCCTGGGATTTTAGCTGTAATGAATACTGATCTAATCATTCTTTAAAATTAATGATTCAATTAGTGTGATATTTAATCCTAGCTTTGGAATTAAACTGTTTGCCCTTCTTCAATAATGCCCAGAACTCTTGTTTTAACTTTTTATCTTGAAGTATCAGAGCACTGACCTCAGTGCTGGAAGATTCATTGTGGACTCCATGTGTGTATCCAAATGCTTGGGAGCACAGAGATGGTACAAGGTACTTGCACTCCCCAACTTGGGTCACTCCTGCCCTGGAAGGACAAGAAGAAAACATGTCAAAGAGGTCACCAAGTCAGCCGGGCACGGGAAGCAAAATAAAGTGTGAAAGACAAGGTGGGACAGGCAGGGAGCTGGCAGGGGAACATGTCTTCAGTAAAGGTTACTCTTCATGATATGACCACTCAATATTTATTTTATCGTCTCCAGAAGAAGATTTTACACAAAGTCTGCACTCTTCTAAAATGTCTGTTGCTGCAACTTTAGCAAAGAATTGAAATCTTCAGCTACTCTTTTTATCACTCCTATTAAATGCTTCCTATTCCTCAGTTTCGACTGTAAGATGCTGTATTTTGTATCCCTCCCAGTCTCACAGACATGTGAGGGTATGACACTGGCATGGAGAAATGACCTACTAGATTTTTGCATTCCTCCCATTCTAGTTAGGTTCTTTGTTTTGTCTTTCTTCAAAATTCAGAGAGGACAATTCTATTAATAGAATACAAATTTTAACTTAAGCCAATCACCCACATAATGATTAAAATTTTTTTCTGTTCATGAGCTGAAGTCTGTTTTACTCTTCAGAGGTTCTGGATTACAGAAATTTTAGTCTGCAAAAGAAATTGGAAGGTATTTACAAATCCTGTACCACTTTTATATCATTATTCAGACAGGAAGGAAGGGAATGAAGAAATGCAAGGGAAGGGGAAGCAAGGCAAAGGTGAGAAGGTTTTTCCCAACATAAAATGTATCTGACACGAAACTGAATTTGCTGTTCAAGAGCAAATATGGACAGGAAGCTAAAAATCAATATTCTGCAGATTTACAGGACTATCATTGGTCTGTAACTTCCTTTCATAGTTCATGTAATATTTTAAAAAATCTTTTTCCATGAAGATTGACAGAACTATAAAAATTAAAAAGAAAAAAAAAAAAAAAAAGAAAAGAAAAAAGCTAGAAATCAATATAAAGAATATTTCAAGAGGGGATGAATTATATGACCTGTCAAGCCTCTGCCAAATCTAGTTTATTCTTCCTGATTTCTTGATTCAGAATACAGAAAAATAAGTTAAAAAAAAACCCAAATAAAATAAAAATCAGGAAACTGATCCATCTCTTTTTAGGTGGGTCAAGTCCTCTGTGTTTTCTGTCCAGACACTTAGATAATGCTTCTCTGCTGCCCATCTCAAAACTGACCAGCAACAAGTGTCAGTATTTTTGAGGAAAGATGAATGTTGTATGAGATGAGCGGGAGGGGAAAATGAATTGTTTTCTTATTATTCTTTCTTTTCTTTTTGCTTTGGAAAGAGACTTTGATGCAGCTCAGTGCTTGGAATGTTTAAGGTGGTCCAGGCAGAGATGAATGAATGAGGCAAGCAAAGCTGGATGACAAATGCAATGTATTTCTTTACCACATATGTCTGGCAGGGTCCCAGGTATATACGATTCATCAGTATATTGCACTGTTGCATGATTGAACTTCTGTTTTCATTCTCCTGTTGGTATATTTAGAGATTAGGCGAATCTGTAAGCAGTCTTCAGCCTTTTGTATAATTTAACAATTGTCCTATGGCAAAGAAAAGCTTTTGCAAACTGGTTTTAAATATACAGCTATGTAATGTTTTTAACTTGGTGAATAATATCACTTGTTTCAAAATGAATAAAGAAACACTCAGATATGTTCTGCTGTTGTGAAGAAAGCACTAATGAAATTGTCTTGGTCACAATTCAGAAACAAGTGAGTTATTTAAGTCTGGGCCTGATCTTTTTTGTTTCAAGCCACTTACATTCCTTATTTAGAATGCACACACTACATGGCCTGCTCTTTGTGCAGGATACACTTACTGTAAGGGATGCAACTGACTACAGAAGTCCCATGCTGGTTCTAAGGGGAGCTGAAGAACACAAGGTAAAATGTACAGTAAGATGTAAAGTGATCAGCATCTTTTAAACGCTGTGGGAAAACACCAGGATTATGTGTGTGAACTACACCAGAAATTAGTTTTTCATGGATGGAAAATACTTTCCCAGAGGCAATAGAAACTAAATAAAATAAAACTAAACTAGTAATTCTGGAATCGCAGAACATAACCAAATTGTTTCCTTACATGTATTTTTTGTTCAAATTTTATTTCCATTTTGAAGGGATGCCAAAATAGCTCAGCTTCTCTCTCCATAAAGTTATGTGCAATTCCCTCTGGGGTGGGTGTGGAACAAGGAGTCAAATGAGGCATGTTATCAGGTAACATAAATAGTTTTGAAATCATGGTGCCTTTATCTGACTAGGGGGAATTTTGCCAAGTATTGACATTAAAAGCAAGAGATATTTAAATAAGATTGACTCCTAGCCTACCAGAGGATGGTTCTTTATGATTTCACCCCAAACCTGCAGCCCCGCTATTTTTCCTAAAACCGTATTTTGGCTTCTCTCCATATAAAACTTTTGCTGATCCACTGTACTTGGCACATTAATTTCCTGTGATGGTTTTGGCAACCATTAGACATTGCCTATGTCTAGCATGGGGAAAAAAAAAGAAAGGAAATATGGATATGCTTGACATAGGGTAATTTTTCCTTTCTATTGCATTACTGATAGCAAGTACCACTTCATTTACCATGTAAGAAAATGTAAGAAAAAATAATAGAAAATAGTTCCATGCTACTGGATGCTAAGTAATTGCTGCTGTTCCAAGCTATAATACTAGAATTACTAGTAGTTTATTCAAACTTAATAAAAGTGTCTTTTACAACTATGGATGCAGCAAAACTTTCACAAGGCCTAGGTGAGTTCATTATCTATCTAGGAAGTTCACTGTCCATACTAACTGAAGAACTCATTTATCACTCAACACACACACACACACACACACACAAACAGAGTTGTGATAGATAGAATTTTCTGCTTGGCTCCTATCAGATGTCTGATGGTCTTCCTCACGTTTACATCTATTCTTGTCTTACCTATATCTTCCTTTTTGTCCTCACATTTGGTGAATAAAACTATAACAGAAGGTTCAAAGACTAAAGAGAGAAACAGGTGCATCTTGCTTATTAAAAAATTGGTCCTATTGTAGAGACTATGTTGATTACAAGTCTTACTTTTTTCATATGCCAAAAACAAACACTGGAATTTTTAGACTAAAGAAATGAACAAATGGAGAGTGTCTCAAAGGGGACATGAAGTTTATTTGTGGTCTCTCAAAATACAGTAGATCAAATTATTAGCTCTTTAACATAATTTGCCATCAAAAGTATGAAAACCTAACATGGGAACACTGGGTCTGTGAGCATAGCACATGCTCATCAGTTAGTGAAAGCAAAAGGAAATTGGTGTAACACACACACACACACACACACACACACACACAAAAGATAAACTGGAGAGGCAGTTGGAGTATCTCTAAAGTTCTCTCAATATCATCCTTATTTTCTGTGTGCAGATCTCGCTAAAGTCCGAAATTACAGCTCAGATTCTGATTACTGTTGCAATCTGAAAATACAGATTTATTCTCAAATATGTCTGAAGTTTCACTAGCATTGGAACATAAGAATGAACCTGACAGAGCACTCTGAAAAACTGAGGATGTTTGGCTCTTAGTCTTCAGGTTTGTCACCCAGGAAGAGAACTCTCATGGCAGGCATGGGAATCACCATTCAGCTATGATTTTACACCTAGCTAAAAAGGGTTTTATCCAAGCCAGGCACGTAAGGAAAGTAGTTCCAAGTAAAGAAAAAAGTTCTTCAAAAGAATAAGAATCACTATGTTTTTATAATATATCTCATTTTAATAACACAATGCAATGCTATGAAAATAAACCATATTTAGGTCAAAGTCTGAGAAAGAAAATGGAGCAAATGTGGTAGGATATAGCAAGATTTAACAATTCTCTGTTCCTAACCAACTCCTAATTTCCTTGTCATTGCAAGTGGTTTGTGGCTATAGTGCTACAGTCAGCAAATGTTAAAAGAGGTTTTATAGCAGAGCTGGGCTGGTAATCCCTATACAGCAGACAGTCTGAATATGTATAGTATGTGGCATCTCTCATGTATCCTGATGATGATGTGGGATGCATAAAACAAGAGAAAATCAAGCATATAAAATGTATAGTAAGTTTAAACAAAACAATCTGTTACTTGTGGCCTCATTTCAAACTGCCCTATTCAGATGACTACAATTTAACAAAAAAATCACCTTTTAAACACTATTAGTGGGGCAAAGAATCAAATATATTCTGAAACACAGTGAAAATAAATTAAAATACTGTACAGCATGTAAAATTATTTTGAAACCCATAATTTTCATCTAGTAGAAGACAATGTTTTGTATATGGGTGTCTAAAATCAGTGTTGATGATACATGTCTTATGTTATTCACTGAGAAAATAACAACCTTGACCAATGACCAATATCATTACTCTACAGTTTAGAGAAATTTTCTCGAAGATCTAGGTTTGTGCATTTTTTGAGACAATATTCTAGAAAATAACACAGGCTGAGCAATGACTGATGTGAAGCCTTTCTCTCTTCCCTAGTATGTTACTTCACCCTGCTTTAGCAAGTGAGTTTTTAGGTCTTTAAAGTACTCCCATAGAAACTATTCTGCTCTCATTAAATATTGATCAACAGTTGTTCTCTGGAGAACTCCATGGTACACAGCGGACTTGTTCAAGAACTTGTTCTGAACCGCATAGTGTTAGACCCTGTACATTAACGGATATGCCCACTCAGGTGGGCATTTACTGGCATTCTCCACACTCTCTTGTCTTGGAAATTTCTGTTTTTGAGATGTCTTCAGATAGAAAAAACCCAGTGGTTAAAATCTCAGAGTTTTTCAGTCATGCTTTTCCAGCCAGCCCCAGCAAATGCAAAACAGGTTCATTCTATGAGTATGGAAGCTGTACAGGGAAACAGTACAAAAAAGAAAGTGTATTATTCCATCCTGTTAATGATTTTTCATAGGCTTCTGTCATTCAAATTATACTCAGATAAAGACAATAAGATAATGGCTAACTTATGCATAATAGTCAGTTTCCTGACTTTTGCATTTTTCATTCTTTTAAGAAGTTGAAGGGGTATTTTGCAGATCTCAAAGGAGAGTAGAGGAGGATGTTGTTTTCTCAGTCTTGGTACTAGTTAGTCCATATTTGATAAGACTACTCCTCTTATGTGATAAAAACTGTCTTCTAGAGCAGACCCACTAGGATGTATGGGTAGTAAAAAGTCCATATCACAACTCCTGGTGAACCTATGAGTGCATTATCACCTCTGTGTTGGCAAAGATGAGGAAGTCCTGAAAACATCCAGCAGCAGAATTTACAGGCAACCAAGGTCTACCAGGCCAACAGAACCACTAAGCTAGACTCTAGATAGAAAATACTACGCTAAATGTCTCATCAGGACCTTCAGACATTACTGCAATATAAATAAAAAACTTCCATAATTACTTTGACATATAATGATTCTCAAGGAGAGTAGACAAAATGAACCATTTTTATTAGTGCTCTGCCACTTGTGTGTTTTTGGTGGTCTGTTTTTTTTTTCCTATCTCTCTCTGGTGGCTGACAAGCTTCATAAAGGCAGCAAATGGAAAAGTTATGTGACTGTGACAAGCACATATATACTCTGACTGTGGACTCAGCAGTGTCTCTCACCAGACTTCTGTAACAAAGAGCAAACAATTAACCCTTTTAAAAAAAAGAGATTATAAATGGTGTCTTGCTCTGTGAAAAGAAAAAAATAAACAAAGCTTTTGTGCATATTTTCCGTGAAGTTATTGTACATAATTATCAGCACTCTAAAGAGAGACAAAATATAAAATCTTGGAAAGGTGCATATATTTCATTTTACCAAATGTACTTTGATGTTTCAGTAGGAAATACAATTAACATAACTCAACTTACGAATCATCTTTCAAGTTGTTTACACTTATTTCTTCCTACTCTTCCCCCTCCCCCCCTTTTAATTATTTATTCAATATACCCACAGTGAAGTAGATGAGGGGGAAAGAATTATTTACATAATGGAGACCACATACTGTATAACAAAACATTTCATAAGTAGCACACTCACTCTTGTCCTTCGTAAGTGTTCACAAAGAACAGTTTTATCCTTCATAAGGCAGGTTAATCCAACGTAAACAATGTCCTCCTTGAGGAGTGTATGTTGACATGTTTGTGAAAAACGCATACAGTCTGCAAGACATTGCCCTGGATTACAAGTAAAAGCCAATAAAGATAGATATTTTTGCAAGAGATGGGGGAAATGGTTGCATCGAGGATATAATTCATGGTAAGCTTATTAAATGGAAATCTTTATATATAGGAACAAATGCAACATGTTTCTATTAATCTTCATTTAGAAAGGGGTAATATAATAGCATTATGATAAAAGAACTGTTTGACTTCATTGTAGAACCAGTTGGTAATTTCTCAAGGAAATATTTTTTTCATCTCCTTAGTTCTCATTGAGAACTATATTATGTATTTACATATAGCACTGCTCTGTGTCATGTAGGTGAATCTATAATGTCTCTTCATTTCATTTCTCTAATAATAACCCTTTTTCCATACTTTCTCATTTACTCAGCAGTTGTGTTCAGTGTGTTTGGAAGCAAATCCTTACTTTGGACGAAAATTTTGGTCAGGGTAAAGATTACTCTAATATTATAAACTGTAAGATCTTTGAGAAAAATATTGTTTCTAACTGAAAAGTCGTAAGTTAAAAAAGGATTTTTTTAAATCTGTATCTTTTTACACTAAAAAAAATTATCTTTGGATGGAAAATGCTTCACAGAAATGTTCTCATTATGTAGAAAATGAATACCAAAAGGAAGAAAGAAATAATAAAAAAAAAATGTTAAAATATTCTATACTATTATTTCAGAAACATTTTTTTTCTGTTTGACCAATGTTGATGCTGAAACTTGACATGCTGTGATGAAACATACAAAACAAATTCAAATAAAACATTTTGACTGAATTAAAACAATTTTTCCTCCTCCTAGTCATTTAATTTGTGGAGTATATAGAATTGTAAAGAGTTTGTTCTGAGACAGAAAAATCTCAAAATGTCATTTACCAGATGGCATTTTCATTTTTCTGCCAGTTTTTGGTAAGGTCAAAAAAAATATAACCAAATATTCACAGTCACAAAAAATGATGGAACTTTGTTCCATATGAACATATGTTATGCCTATCTACTCAACCTTTTTTTTTGGGTTTTTTTTTTTATGTAAATTTGAGGTAAATTATACAAAGAAACCAGATGGAACTATATTTGATTTTTCTCTCATGACTTAAATCCAAGTTCATTAAAATTCTTGTGTTTTCATATTTGATTCGCAAATGGAGGCAATCACTTCAAAGAAATCGCTGAGTTTTTGTCAACTGTTTGAAAAATAAGCCTCTGGTTTCAACTTTTTGCTCCATACTCTTTGCTGAGAGGGCTACCTTTTCACCACCTCCAAGATTATGTAGTTTTGAATATGAGGTGACTTTCGATCAGAAACCTAGGGCAAAAGTAAGACATTTAAACACCCGCAGAATACAATGGGACATCACAAATTTACATTTTGTATCTAGTTTTCTGCAGTTACATGTAGGTCATGGAAAAGCATTTATAATTCCTTGATCGTGATTTAGTCCTCAGCTTACAGAAACAGTCCATACTAGGGCAAGAGTCAGTTATGAAGATGCTGCCCTCACTTACTTCCTAGTTCTACTAAAGTGCCCTTTCTGGACTTGTCTAGTAAACCATCACACTGTACTCCAAAATGTGAGAGATCTGGAAAATCAGGCATCATGGGAAGTGATTCGTATGCCACACTGTTTAAATTTCTTTGTAGCCTAAAGTTCTGGTCAAACATCTCAGTTCTTTAAAACTAGTGTGCAAAAATTTTAGCAGCTTAATATGTCACCAATACTCTGTTTCTTAGAATTTATGTTTAGTCTCTTATTTAAGTACTTTTCCCATCTTTAAGAAAATCTAGAAGATTGAATAAGTGAAACCTTCTATTAGATAATATTTTATTCATACATGGAGTATCTTGTCCACTGGTTTTTTTCCAAAACAATGAATATTCAAAATGCTTATGGTGTGAGATCTCTCAAGACGTGTAAGAAATACATTTCATGAGATGAATTGGCATAGTTCAAATAAAGAAAAACAAATGTCCCAAGGAGCAACTTTTGGTCTGGGATCAGAAGTTAGCCACAGATTGTTTGGAAACAAACTCTTAACTAGGATGTGATTTATGATCCTATACAGATTATTATGATTTATTGTCAGTGGATCTAGAGTGCAAACTTGAGCAAAAGACAGTAAATATATGTAAATCTAGAATTAGAAAAAAATCATGCTGAACACACTAAAGTGTGGGTTGAATAAGAATTATTATTTTTTGTTAACCTAGCCTCTTCATTGCATACAGCAACATATTTGGTCCCTGGTGCAGCTCACCATAGAAAAGGATTGCACAAAAAGACCTTCACAGTGGTTTCTTCTTCTTTGTTTCATACACAACAAAGCAGAGATTTCCAAAAGGAATTAAAAGCATGAGAAGGCCATCTGTTAAGCAGAAATCCTTACAGTGCCTTGCACATGGGAAGGAATATTACTTGATACAAATAAAGTTAAAGCTGCTGTAATTAGCAAAATCTTTAGTCAGATAAAATAACAAATTAAAACCTTGATTCACTAGATTATATTTTTACTATCTGCAATTTAGAAAATTTTTGTGTGGCATGGTATGTCTATTTGATTTTAATAATGTTTCTTATTTTAACTCTTTACTTTGAAAACTGACATTACCAGGTTTATTTCAAAAAGTAAGGACTCCATTCAGTTTCAGGTGAATTTATTGATTTTTTTTTCAAAATACCTTCTTCAAACCATCCTTTGGAAGTATATGACATAATGATAACTATGAATGGGTGAGCTCTCAAGTAATGGCCACTAAGTGTACCATACTGGATGTACCATCCCATGGACATCAGTTTTCTATTTCTTTTTATTTCAAGATGTAAAGTCTTTTATAAGAGCCAACTCTTATCCAAAGCCTTATCCATGTCTCCTTAAAAACTTTGTGTAGTCACCTGGGAGTGAAAACTAAAAATTAAATTTTAGTTCTTTTCTAATTGAGAGTCTACCAAACTTTAAAAAAAAAATACAAAATTAATAATAATAATTAAAAAAAAAAACAAACCAAAAAAAAAAGAAAAACCTATGTACTGTGTTATGAAGCGTTGTCATAATGGTTTTCATTTACAGCCAAGTACCCTTTCAAGGTTTGTTTATTACTTTTTAAATCTCCCAAATTGATTGTTTGCCTGTGTGCATGCATAGGAATTTCTGTGTATAGTTTGGAGGTGTTTTCTACAGGGGAAGGTTAAATGTTTCCAACATTTTCATGAACTACCATCAGATGTCTTCCAGATCACTACTGGTTCCCAGAGCACAGATTGAGGAATACTGCATTAAAGGAGACATTTCCTTTTTCCATTGACTGTGGAGGGATTCTGAGGGGATTTGGCACCCCAGGCTAAGGTTAACCTTTGTGAGCACCATCTGTACTTTAATTTTAGACACACATTTTGGGGGAGGGTGTTACGTGATCACAAATGGTTAATGTTCATGGGTAGGCAGTCCTTAAGCTAACAGAGCTCATATTAGGAAAGAAATGCAGCACAGTGGTCCATTAAAATCTGCTATACAATACTTGCACCATTATTGAGACCTTATTAAGTGAGACCACAGATGAAAATGGCAGAGATGATTGACTTAGGCAGGGATAATGCTACAGTTTCTATATGGGCACAAGAAACACCTTTTTGTCTGTGTTCTTCAATCTCTTATATTTAGCTTTTGGGGACTACCTAGGCATGTCCAGACATTTGGGAGGGGCTAGACCAGGGACCTTAGCTGTGATCAGGACTACATATTAGCTAATTAACTGTCATGCTTCTGATAAAGATAGTGGCATCATAATCACTATGTCACAATATCTGTGCCTGGTATTTGCCAAAGCTAGGGATATTGTAAGGCTGTTAATTATGGCTTTTAGAAGCTTACAATAATTTTCCAGAAAGCTTTCAAAAAAAGACAGATAAGGAGCTAAACCAAATACATCTGAATAAATAGAAATCAGTACCCCAAGTCTCACACTTTGTTCACAGGATGAGCTAAGGAAGCTATGAAAGTAAAATAGCAGAGCTGAAATTGTGTTCAGCTCAGTATGAGTGTCACAAGTCACAAACAATTGTATTTAAGTTCAATATCATTTGAAGAAGGAAAGAAGTATTTGATATTAAGTCTGGGAAAAGATAAAATTCATTATTCATAGAGGACTCTTCTCTATGAAATGGAAGTTTATACTCCTTTTACACATGGAGTATGTAATTTTATTGTCTAACCAAAAGGGACAATCACTTAAAAATACAGCATGATATGAATGATTGGGCAGTAGCTGTCATGTATACCATATTTATATTTTTTTTCTACATTTCCTCCTTCCCCTCACCTTGGGTTGTTATGTTAGGTTCTGAATACTGAGACAGTTACTCTGCTGTTTCAAATTCCCACTTCATCTAATCAGTAGCCAGAAAGCGTGACATGAACTGATGATATGAACATTTCTAATAAAACAATGGTTTTGGACTGTGTTTTCATCTATTAGAGCACTACATGTTAAATGCATTTTCATAAGTATTTGTGTTAGACAAAAGCCACCCATGTGCAAACATCTCTATATCACCTATGTGCATATGTGAGCATATAGATAACATACTGTATAATATAACAAAATAAACCACAGTACAAAAACCAGAGTATTTTTTTATTAACAGGATTGAAATTTCATCACAACTCATCTTAATGATATATCAGGAGGATAGGTAAGAAGTGTTGAAGCAGTGTAACAGTACCAGAGTTCAAATCCTGAGCTACAAAAATGGGAGAAGGAAGATGCAAATCGATATTTGGCTGACCAAATGGGCTCCAAGAACCTGAACCAACATTGCACTGATGAAGGGTAAAAAAGACTGAGTCATCCTCTATAACTCACTAAGGAAATATCATGTTTGCTGTGATAATGGACATTAAAGCAGGTAAAAAAAAAAAAAAAAAAAAAAAAAGAAAAAGAAAAAAGGATGATCTCTTGAACTTTTCAACAAAATACATGACTGCTGCTGGGCTGCTGTTTCTTCTCATAATGACTCCTGTTTTTAAAGGCTGCCCCATCTTTCCCATGTCCGGCTAACATGTCAGAGACAAGATAGATGAAGCAGGTTATCAGAGGCCGATACAGTCAAGCTAGCACTATAACATACTCTTTGTAGCTACATCATCTAACACTACATTTTGGGGTCTCTCTGAAATCTGGACATGTGCTATACCATATTTTCAAGACACATCATATGGGAAAAGTCAATAAATAACCAGAAACCAAATCACTATTATTTAAATATCCCACACTATCTACAGTTTTTTAAAAAGTCAAAAAAACCCCACCCCAGAGAAACAAACCAGAAGCAAATTGTAAAATCTTAGCTAATGGAAATGTTTCTAATACCAATGACACATCTGAAGGGCTTCTGGGCCATTAAAAGAATGGAAAGTTTTATTGTGAGATGATGACAAGAAGGAAAGTGCTATCATTCTGACTCAAGTTAGAGCCTGAAACCCTGAAACCAATAGAAAAAGGCAAGTCAGGTTCTACTATTACTTCCATAATTGCTTTTATATGTACCAAAGCCACATGCTGTTCTACTGACATAACATCACACACAAAGGTGTTTCATTAGAGAGTAAGAGCTTCCATCTATGAGAAACCATTCTCCTAGTCTTTAACATATGTGTAATGTTTCCTTGTATGAGTAGGCTTACTAGACTTCTTGATTTCATACAGGCCAGGATGGGGTCCGGAGCAAGGATGTTTTCCCCTGTGGTCATTTTCTAAGTAAATTTTATGTATCCTGTAACAATTCTCATTTCCACAGCCTTTTCTTCCTGTATTTGCAGCAAAGGGGCAAAGACATGATTGTTTTTATTAGTTTCAGCTAGGAGAAAAGATTTTATTTGAATGATGGGAAATCAGGCTTCTGCCCAGTATTTCCTCAGGTAATGTGACTTTGGTTCATATGTGCATGTTTAAACTCTATCAATAAATAGATGAAGAAAAGCAATGATTAAGTATTTGTGAAACATAAAGCAGACATTTAAAGGAGAGTCATTAAAGACAAAGACAATTAGTCAGACTAAAAAAAACAAAACATTGAGATATATATGTCTAGCCTAGATACACACAGTAGCTGCAGTCTGGAAGCATTTATCCCTGGATTACTTTTTATCTATTAATAACAGTTGAAAAATTATTCTTACCCCAAGTTATTTTCATGAGCCAAGTATAAAGTATAACCTTGTAGAGAGTATCAAATGTAAATAAGAACTATGGATGGTACTTGGTGAGCTCTCTGTATGTTTTAGTCTCTGGACTAAGGTAGTTCCTAAAGAACTTTACTCCTTAAAATTAAGGGGAAAAAAAATCCATTCTGAATTAGACAAGTTGTGGATTTATTTTATTTTCTGTGACCAGCTTTATGTAGAGATGAAGAGCACTTGAAAAGAACAATCAGATGCACAAGAAATAACCTAAAATGGTATGCCCTGAAAAAACATGTTATTCACAGCTTGATCCAAAGTCCACTGAAAAGAATTAGAGTCCTCTCACCTATCTGACTACATTTTGAGTCAAACCCATAGCCACAAAAGAAGTACAAAATCATGCATAGTCGACAGCTAGTAGATGATTATCTTTTTCCTGAGTCATGTGAAACTGCATGATCAAATCAACAGTGAAAGTATAGTAATGAGTGTGGTGAGGGAGAATATCCCAGAATAGTATATAATGTGTCAAGTCACATTCATTAATAGATCAAAACCAAAGGAGCGTGAATAAATCACAAGTCAGCCTCAGTTTGAGCTCCGGCTGTTAATGCAGGTTTTTATTGCAACTCTTTTCTGTGACTTTCAATACAAAAAAAGCATTTGCTGAATGATCAGCAGTATTTGATATGTACATTGCCCCCAAGATAGAGACATCTTCTGAAAGATATGTGATCACCCCTGAGCAATTTGAACTGTTGAATCTTTTACTACATTTTAAAATAAAAATATATTCTATGTAATTCAATCATTTCCCCACTTCCTTCTTTTTCTTTTTTCTCCTTTTAACATTAGAGTTTAAAATGTTATTCATTGTTAAATCAAAAGCATACATATTATTCATAAGACAGGACATATAAGAGGAAGCCTGCAGATGCAGAACAGTAGCAATATGAAATATATAGCTTTTTCATTAATATTGAGATTATGGCTTCTTAACTATTTTCTCTATAAGCCTTTTTTCACTACAATAATAGAAATGAAGTAGAGATGCGTGCCTTTCAACATCTTTGAAGAAAAGTATTATGTTAACCCAAGTATGTTTCCAATCTACTTTACTGTCAAAGTAAGGCTGCTCTGCCTTTGCATCTGTAGCCTTCATAGAAAGATACTTTCTTCCTCACGTGTGACTAACTTCAATAGAATATCATTGTTATGCAAAATGTTTGGTGCTTCTTCATAATCATACAAGAGAAATACTTAACTCATCATAAACAGAGTTAACCTCCTAGAACTATGGGAAACACAGAAAAGCACAGTAAGTCCTCAAGTGGTCCTTTATCTTTTTGCTATGTGGTTAGCTGTCAACTTTTCAACAGTGTGCTGGTTATGGAATAGGACCTCAGAAGCATAAATTTGTTGGCAAACCCAGTGAAATGAACGATAAAAATTACTGTTAGATTCAGACACCATAAGAGATATGGCATTTTAAATCCTGAGGCAGCAAGTACTTTTATAGATCATTTGTAAATAGGACTGTTATGTATATATAAGTAAATCTGTCCAAATACACATAATTATCACAGCATTTTACATCTCTAGCTGTACCAATAACCATCATCAAAACACTTTGAGGGAAGTTCCTCTTCAGGCAACTTCAAGCTTTTTGTGCATGGATTGATTTGTAAAACTAAAGACGAGGCTATGGTAGGTAAGACAGTAAAGAGAGGGTTGAGGGCCAGCAAGGCTGTTTTGCTCATTGAGAAAATCATATCAGCTAACAACAGTCAGAAGGAAAAATACCTGCACCTCAACACAAGAAAGACAGGAAAGACATCAAGGCGCTGGAGCAGGTCCAGAGAAGAGCAACTAAGCTGGTGAAGGCACTGGAGAACAAGTCTTATGAGGAGTGGCTGAGGGAACTGGGGTTATTTAGTCTCAAGAAAAGAAGGCTGAGGGAAGGCCTTATCACTCTCTACAACTACCTGAAAAGACATTGTAGAGTGGTAGGTGCTCGTCTCTTCTCACAAGGAACTAGTGATAGAACATGAGGGAATGGCCTTAATCATCACCAGGGGAGGTTTAAACTGGACACGAGGAAAATTTTTTCACTGAAAGGGTTGTCAAGCATTGGGAAATGCTGCCCAGGGAGGTGGTTGAGTCACAATCCCTGGATGTGTTTAGAAGACGTATAGACATGGTGCTTGGGTATATGGCTTAGTGGTGGACTTTGTAGAGTAGGGTTAATGGCTGGACTCGATGATCTTAAAGGTCTTTTCCAACCTAGATGATTCTATGAAACAATTTGGTAGTGAGAGCTACCTCAGATGTACCTGGTTTTCTTCAATGAGCAGGATGGGTTTAATACAACTTTTACTAACCAGAAGGCTAAAGTTTACAGCTGTGGTAATTGACACTTGAAATAATATGTACTGGTGAGAGAAACATGAGCTTGTCCAGTAACTTTGTGTTCACTACTAGAGCCCAAATTAAACCGTGTTATTGTTACAGGATGATTTAGTCTCCCTGAGCTGCTAAGTTTTGCTGTTTTTATTTAAAGAAGTTGCTAGGAGAAAGACAAAGGCAGAAGACGGCTCAAGAAAAGTGAGCGATGTGAGCCAAGCGTTTAGCAGAAAATACTGTACCACACTGTTTATCATCTGGGTTGTGAACTCACGTAGAAAATCATAGCTATACATTCTAAAATAAAGACTGAGAGAAAAATATTACACAGCTTAAACAATTGTCTTTTGGTTTGAAAGGGGACCTTAACAGGGATCTTTTTTCAATAGGAGTGGTGGCTGAAAGAGATGTGGGTAGAGAAAACACATGACTAGATGGAACCCATTTTGTTTAAGAAAGCTGACATTTTATTTGTCTTGTCAATAAACAGGAAAAAAAAAAAATCAAAGATAATTCACTGTATAATTCCTCTGTCTCCAGATGGAACAAAACATACATGTAGTGGTTTAACTTAAAAGAAGTTAAAATACTAATATATGTATTATCTACAATGGTAGCAAACCTAACATGTTATAAACAAATCTTTAAGACTTACTTGCTATAACATGTCAATAAAAAAACTTATTAATACATCTCTAAACTATTGTGAAGTCACATGTTATTCAGAATGAGAGACATTGAATAAGGCACAGAAGTACTGCTATTACAACTGTGACAGTCTCAAGGCAAAGAAAGAATTGTGTGGCTACACTGTCACACTTATTCCAAAGTTATCAGTTAATCCAACAAAAGAAAAATCTTTATCTCACATTTATGTTTCATAATTACATTTGAAGTAACTACACATAGAAAAAGTGACAGGATTTTTCTGACATCAAAATATTCTCAGAAAAACACTTTTAGTCATGATATAAAAAATGAGATTATGACATCACATCTGTCCCTGTGTTGCTGTTTCCTATAGGGACTAAAATCACATGTTTAAAGTTTATTTATATTCCAGAAAGTGTCTGGAAAAGCCAGAAAATCCTACATACAGTCCCAGAATTCTTGCCAGGCAGAAGCTTGATGAAACAAATCTTTTCAGGCCACTTTGAAATCAGAGGAAGAGTGCTTTTGGCTTTGATGACATCAAGATTTTGTATCTCCATGTTCTGTACCTCCATCCAATGAATATAAAAAAATGTTTTATTTAAATAACAACTGTTGTACAACTGTAGCTAACTTTTTTTTCTTTTAAACTATTTGGATATCAGCATGTAAGTTGACTTACTGTAATAAATGAAGCTCAATAATTGAATAATTACAGTTCAAATTCTACAAACAAGTTAGTTCATGTAATTACCTTGTAAAAAAGCTCCTTTAGAATGTGATGATGACAAATAGCTAGAACGTCAGTTTAAAGTAAAAATGCATTCAAAATACAGTCTTGTCCAAATATGAATAACTATGTTCAATTTCTAAAGCAAAGGGAATTTGCTTGGAACTACAGTGAACTAATAAAAAGCTTTTGTAGAAAATGTAGTAGCTTACATTTACTTAGTGGTTCAGTGGTACTTAAGTTCCAGTTTCATTGTTTAATCAAAAACTGCTGTTTTATGAGGTGATTATTTTTTCAGCACGGGATAAAACCATTATCTAACATTAACATAAAAAAACATAAGAAAGCATTCGATCTACCTAACATGTTCATTTTAGATCAAATTCCTGAGCAATGATAGTTACTCTTTTACAACTAGCATCTTACAATAATAAAAGAAGATATTTAATATGATTAAGCTATTAATTATTTTATTTCCTCCTAATTTAGTTGCATACTCCTGCACCTCTCTTGGATGCACAACAAACTAAACACTTGGTGCTTCCAGTGGTTATAAATAGGAAGCCTTCATCTTTTTTTGTTGTTGTTGTTGTTGTTCTCTAAAATAAAACAAACCTGTTTAATATGATTGAAAATATATAGTTCTGTTACTTCTCATGACATTTGAATTGCTGGAAACATTCTGCTTTCCTCTTATAATGAGGTGCATTAGTCAAGAGCTGAAGGACCTTTGACCTTAGGATCAAGTGCCTACCCTGAAGGGACAGAGCTCAGTATATGGGATTACGGGTTGACAGAAGACAGCTGGAAGAAATACCTGAGAATTCACACTTAAAGTAATCCCTGAAAATTGAATGTAGGTATGTGGAAATAACAATTATGTTCCCTAGTGATGTTCTCTCATGAAAAGGCTTATAAAAACTTAACTAGGGTTTTGGGACTCCATCTGTGGCTGTACTATTGAATGAAATAGTCAAGTATGTTTAACACTGCACTCAACAGAGACTGAAGTTTTGTGAATGAGCTTAATCTCCAGCTGATTTTATTGCTGACTTCTTTCCTCTGCTAATGATGTCCTGTGTTGTATACTAGTATAATACCTAAGGATTTACCTATTATCAAATAGCAAAAAAACAAATGGTTTATTTGTAAAGGTATTTCAGCAGAAAGTGATGACAGATAATTATAAATGCTTGAGACACGTGGATTGATGGATACATAGAAGTGGCTGAATAAGAACATTGCTCATGTTTTCTGTACTGAAAAGAGGTAAGTACTTAAAAATTAAATGCTTGATATATTGTATATTTAATATTCCAATTTAAAATTTTTTAAATCTATCTTAAAAATCCTTTTTGAGCCATTCCTCCCTTTTGTTCACCTACTTGTACTTTATGACAAGAATTGTGCTTTTTAAAAACATTTAAAATCACGTCAGAATAGATTTGAGCAAGAATTTACTCTCTTATTGACTGAAAGAGTGAAAATATGATTAAAAAAATTAATTCATCAAGAAATTAGTTTCTTAGAGGCCAATAGATTGAAAATATAGCAAAAAAAAATTTCAGATTAATCTTAGAAATAATTAAAAAAAAAGCAAAAGTTTTGAAAAGTTTTGAACTTCCTGAGCATTTAATTAAAATGGGTATGTTTTCTTCATTAAAATGTAAACAAAACACTGACATTTAAAATCTTTTTAAATTTACTTGAGGTTCATTTGGGTTTTTTCAACTACAATATTTTACTGAAAATCAGATGAAGTTCATCAATTCTGCCAACTCAGTTATCGATTTTTTTAATAGGAAACTAATTACTTAAAAATTTTTCTACATCTTAAGTATTTTTTCTGGGGCAAGACACTCTTAAGATCTCAAGTCTTCACGTAAGTTGAAATAAGATGTGTCTGCATCTTGAAACTATGCTGAAACTTTCCCTACCCAATTTGTTTTCATTTCTTGAGCCTGGACAAACCACTGCCATGATGTGACTCATTTGTGTGTTGCCAGTGAACTGATCTGAGGCTTTTGCTCCTGTTTTATACTTGAAAATCTTTATACTTCTTCAGATTACATTAATTATTAGAAGTATCAGGAAGTCAAAACTGTAGATGGGCCCAATACAAGACAGGGACATTTCTTTGCTCTCACTCTATTAAACCAGAAGGACAGAGGTGAGCAAGATGCAACTTTCTCTCTCTTTCACAGAGGTGATTTTCCAGTAGTACCATAGAATCTGCTGATGCTGTAGGATGAAGCAAAAATTCCACTTAAGAAACTACTACTGAGTGATCTGCCCTAGTCTTCTGAGTGATCTGCTCTAGTTTTGGTCCTGCTCTGGTGGAGAGGTTGGACTCAATGATCTTCGGAGGTACCTTTCAACACTTAACATTCTGTGATTCTGTGATACTGATACACGGAAAATTCAATACTACCTAAAGAACTAACCACAAAATTGCTTTAGTATATCAGTTCATAAGTAGACTGTGCCTCTAGTTACAGAATCACAGAAACACAGAATGTCTTTGGTTGGAAAAAACCTTCGAGATCATCTAGTCCAGCCTTTGACCCAACACTGCAAGCTCACCACTAAATCATGTCTCTAAGCACCAGGTCTGCACACTATTTAAATGCCTCCAGGGATGGTGACTCCAGCACTGCCCTGGGCAGATCATTCCAATGTTTGATAACCCTTTCAGTGAAGAAATGTTTCCTAATACCCAACCTAAACCTCCCCTGGCACAGTTTGCATCCATTTCCTCTGGTCCTGTCACACATGACCAGGGAGAAGAGTCTGTCTCCTTCCTCGCTTCAACCTCCTTTCAGGTAGTTGTAGAGAGCGATAAGGTCTCCCCTCGGCTTCCTCTTCTCCTGACTAAACAACCCCAGCTCTCTCAGCCTCTCCTCATAGGACTTGTGCGTTAGGCCCTTCACGAGCCTTGTTGCCCTTTTCTGGATACGTTCCAGCACTTCTATGTCCTTCTTATAGTGAGGGGCCCAGAACCGAATGCAATATTCAAGGTGTGGCCTCACCAGTGCTGGGTACAGGGGAATGACCACCTCCCTGTTCCTGCTGGCCACAGTGTTTCTAATACAAACCGAGATGCCATTGGTCTTCTTAGCCACCTGCACACACTGATAACTCATATTAATTGACTATCAATCAATACCCCCAGGTCCTTTTCCAACTTGCAGCTTTCCAACCACACATGCTCAAGGCTGTAGCTTGCCATGAGGTTGTTATGATCCAAGTGGAGGACCTGACACTTGGCCTTGTTGAACCCCATGCAATTAACCTTGGTCCACTGATTTAACCTGTCTGGGTCCCACTGTAAAGCCTCCCTACCCTCTAGCAGATTGACACACCCACCTATCTTAGTGTCATCTGCAAATTTACGGAGGGTACACTCAATCCCCTCACCCAGATCATTAATAAAGATATTGAAGAGAACAGGCCCCACTACTGAACCCTGGGGAACACCACTTGTGACCAGATGCCAGTAAGATTACATTAATGATACACTTACATATAGGTTAATTCCGATTTGAATGAGACCCTTAGAAAAATACAATTACTTTGCTGATATCCAAAAGCCCCCAAGGGTCCTGGGGAGGTCCTTCAAGCATTATACAGCCTTAATGTTACCTTCAATTTCTACAGAAAGAAGTGATACAAGACCAATTTAGCTGAGTTAAGACAACTAGAAGCTCCAGGAGAAAATTTGATTTCTTGTCAGCATGTTTTGGTCTTTTGTGTTCAACTGATGTAAGGCTCTTCCGAGCATTAGTTTATCTTGATAGCTTAAGTGTTCAGACATGTCCACCATGAAGTAGTGCTGTTTCTCATGGAAGAGTACTTCATTTTTCATATACTGTATACACTTTGGACTTCCCATTTTTAAAATGCAACTGTTTTAAAAACACAGTCAGGATTTTGTCTCAGATGATAAATTACAATCTAAAGCTAAGTGAACTTGTTTTATGATAATCCTTTAAGAACAACAGCTGCTTGACTGTCTGGCTTACATTGGCTGAAGAAACCTAAACACAAATGTATATTGCCCATTATTATAATTGCAGGAAAGGAAGCAAATCTGTCCTTCTTTCCGGAAAACAAAATAAACTTGCAGCAAGGAGTGTATTTATTTACAATTGAAGTAATCACAAGGATAGTAATAGAATAAATACTGTAAACAGTGCAATTATTCTGTTTATTGTAAACTTGACATTGCATTTGGAATGAGCTCCTGAGAGATTTCCCTTCCATAACTAGCAAGGTGGATGTTTCTGCACATAAAATGAAAGCTTCTGTCTTTGTATAATATACGTATCTTTGAGTATGGGTAGGGGTACCTACATTATTGGTACAGAAACAAATGGGTTAAAAATACAATAAATTTAAACTAAGTAAACAAATGTTCCACAGAAGAAACTCATTGAATAGCTGTACGTATTCTGTAAAAAAAAAAAAAAAAAGACAATTTCAGGAATTTTTTTTACTAAAAATAAATAGCACAAATACAGCACATATAAGACATTGACTGTATCAATATTAAGGCCACCTTTTCTTTTCTAGATGCATCTATATAAATAGTAGAATAAAACAAATGACACAAAGTTCTTAATTACAAATTATCTTTATTGTCCTCTCATTTGTGGGACACAGATGGACCAACTATGCACAAGAAACAATCAGATTTCATAAATATGAACATGTTGAAAAGAAAATTAAACTGATGTTGCATCCATCCTTCAAGCATTCTCTTCTGAGAAATCATACATATTTCCTAGTTTTTTTGAGATATGCATGGGCTTATGATGATAATCAGTGGGAAGGGACTACAGCTGTTGGATTGTTTAATGGAAAAATAACAGACGAATGTTATGGGATTCATCAGTTTAAAGTAGGCAGCAGCAACCCAGAGGAAATCAACATGAGCTAGTCTTGCTGTCACAAACCTAGTTTAACCCAGAAGCAGAAGGGCACGAGATTTCCTACAGCATCTTACTTTATTCCAGTCTTTACCAAAGGCCAAAACTCTAAGAACACAGTAAAGCAAATTGTGTGGGGATTTCTGGTTTGTGGGTTTTTTTGGTTTTTTTTACTGGACAAGTCTCTTAGGTAATTAGACTTATATAATAAAAAAATGTGGGTTTATCCCTGACACCAATTCAATGACAAGGATCATTAGATAAAATTTTAAAATAACAAATGATTTTTATTTTGCCTGATATCTTTGAAAGTTATGCTTCCAAATATTTAGAAATGCATAGAGAATTATTAATTAACTTTGGGAAATACCATTTCTCCTTTTATTATTTCTTTTAGTAAACAAATGCATGTATCTTAAGTCAGATATCACCTGTGCTGATTCATAGGATCGCAAAAATACAGACAATGGGAATTTATCTACTAGCTTGTACTAAACCTGGAGCCTCTGACTTATAGCAGCCTTCTGGAGTGCATTCAGAATCTATCACATCCCTAAGCAAATTGTTCCAGTTATTTGTCTTCTGTTAAAAACAATTTTAGTTCCAATTAGTGAAATAGAATATGTGAATTAGTGATGACTGCAATTACAAATGTGATTGAAGAAATTAAATTTTATGGGTGTCAGTTAAACAAACATCATATTTGAGACTGTGATACTATAAACAGTTACATCTCTTTGCTTGTGCATTCCCAATTGCAAGATGAAGCTCCTTGAGTGTAGAAGCTGTAGAACAAGAATTCTTCTATTTCACATGGGGCCAAGGAGAAAAGAATCCTGATTCCAGCTTCACCATTCCATGAAAATCCAAATAAGACATAAATTCACAACAGGAATAAGGTCACCATGAGAAAGAGACATTGAGAGCTTTCAGAAATATTGCAAAAATAGAGGACCTTAACTAACTTGTGTTTTACCTTAACATTCTATATGTGCTTTAAAATTGTTTCCTCTGTAAATATAAAGGGAATCATTTTTCTTTTTTCTTCAGTTTTTCCTGATTTCTCTCCCCTCAGCTTGCCTTTTAGGACTCTGATGTAAGTGCAGCTGTGGTTTTTTAAGAGGTGTTTACACCATTTCTTACACACAGTTCATCCATCACTCTGCTCAGATACAGCAAGAATTCAAAATGCAGCCTGAGCGGCACAGCCTTTTGCCTTTCATGAAGTAGCTTAGCTGGACCTGAAGCATCACTGTGTTACCACAGCATGTTTCTGGAATGACTGTGGTGGTTTCTCCCATGTTCCAGAACATGTCAAAGAGCAGAAATACTAATGTTTATGTATGTTATAATGAAACTGGAAACTCATGCTGGAATAATACTTCATATTCACTACAGGTCTTATAGGGGCTTCTCTTTCAGGTGTCATCCTTGGTACAAGAAATTTTCCTTCACTCTAACTTATCTTAATTGTTCCTAATGAAACAGTTTCTGTCAAAATATAATCTCTTATTCTTTTATATACAAGACTATGTCTTCGGTTAAATACTAGATTCAGATCTTTTGTAATAAAAACATATTATCGGACATGGCTCACTCCCCTTGTCATAGTCTGACCAACTCACATTAGAGCTGCTGCCATCTGTTTCTTGACAGGGCCAACCAAGTAGGTCCAGAGTGATGTTTGTGATTGCTTTACTTTTATCAGCTCCTGCTCACAAAGCTTATGATTTCATAAGCATTTAGAAATTAGACTGTCAATATATCTTGAAGTTATAAACTTACATAATGGGTCTCAAGTGGTCTCTCCAAAAAGGAAAATTGTGGATCATAATTTTAAATAGAAGAATATAAAATATATATATTAAAAAAAAAAAAAAAAAGCAGCACTCAGAGCAGGTAAACAAGAAAGAAACAAGTGCTACAAGATTATCTAGTTTCTACTGAACAACTTGAGTCTGTTATTGCTCAAACTAAGAAGACTGGACTTGTAAATATAACTCTAAGGGCTTCAGCTTAATTCCAGGATAGCAATAAATATGTCTGCTGTCACACAGAAAGTGTCTGAACAAAATCTTCTATCTAGATAAGTTTACTTATAAATTATGATAATATTTATTATATAGTCAATTACTAAAAAAACAAAAGAAAAACCCAACAAAAACAACCAAAAAAAAACAAAACAAAAACAATCTAGAATGGGGCTTTATGATGTGTCATTTACCCTGTTGTGATCTTACCTCAGAATAATTATAGGATGGTGTTTTGAGAGAAAGAGCCTGCGTACAAACAGACAAAGCTGGTGTGCTTTACATTGCTGGAGTGAACCATACCCCTATGATCGTACCCCTATACTCGGCACTTGTGAGACCACACCTTGAGTACTGTGTCCAGTTTTGGTCACCACAGTACAGGAGGGACATCGAGGTGCTGGAGTGAGTGCAGAGGAGGGCAACAAGGCTGGTGAAGGGGCTGGAAAGCATGCCCTATGAGGAGCGGCTGAGGGAACTGGGTTTGTTTAGTCTGGAGAAGAGGAGGCTGAGAGGAGACCTTATTGCCCTCTACAACTACCTAAAAGGAGGTTGTAGAGAGGCCGGTGTTGGTCTCTTCTCTCAAATTAGTAATGATAGGACAAGGGGGAATGGACTAAAGTTGCATCAGGGGAAGTTCAGATTAGATATTAGGAGAAAGTTCTTCACTGAGAGGGTGGTTAGGCACTGGAACAGGCTGCCCAGGGAGGTGGTGGAGTCACCATCCCTGGAGGTGTTTAAAGAACGATTAGATGTGGAGCTTGAGGATATGGTGTAGTGGTTGAGAAATGCTAGGACAAAGGTTGGACTTGATGACCCTGGAGGTCCTTTCCAACCATAATGATTCTATGATTCTATGATTCTATGATACATTACATAAGAGGTACCTGGCAGGAGAAAAAAAAAAGGGGGGGGAAAGAATCCAATTTTTGAGCAATCAAATTTAAAGAAATAAAACTAAATTAAATGAGAAATATTTAGCATTGCATGACAATGGTGCTTGAGACAAAGATCTCAAAAGCTGAATTTATTATATCAAACTGTCAATCTTGAGAAGACAACTGTGTGAGAAGCAGGACTACCATGACTCCTCACAATCACTTGGCTCTGAACTCTATCACTTCAAATAATGATAGTTTTTTCACTGCTGAGTAATAAATGTGCAGTCATACTTTGAAAAACTGTTTCAATGGAGTATCATCTGGGAATGGCAAGTGGCTTGCACATCAAGTTAAGCAGTGAAACACAAACCACATTCTGCAGGTCTTAAGGAAAAGCTAGTAGAATTTGAAAAAAAGTTACAAACAAAAAGGAAAGAAGTAGTATATATTTTATAATGTTCAAAAACACCATTCATAAAAGAGGCTACTACAAAGCTGATTGAGCTACAAAGCTGAATTTCAGGGCTCGAGAGCAAACGAATAGAGGAGAAACGCAAAACCTTTTACATTTGGTCTGGGGAAATAATCTAAGCACATTAGGATAGTAGAGGTGACACAGAAAAAGAATAAATATATTTGAGGGAAGTTTTTCTTTTATCTAAGGCAGGATTTGAAATTCTCTCTTCTGTATAAATCTTAAATCATATATCCATTAAGAAGCACTAAAAAGTTCAAGGATACTCTATTTCATATTCCTCTATTTAAAACTTTTTAAAAATATTTTTAGAGTGCAATAGAAAGTAAATCTGTGGACTACTTACTATTTGTCACTAGCCTATGTAAGTACATAGAAAATTTCTTCTTTAAAAAAAAGTAACCCTAGACCAGAACATGCCTACATTTTCATGAAGTTTATTAAAAAATATGACATTTTAATTGCTTTTGTCCCCACTTGCTTTATGTCAGTTTCTATATAAAGTTTTGGAATGTTTCTAAACTTTGAGGAAGTTCTGAACTAAATCCAAGCCTTGGCTACTCTAGGATTTAAAATGTAACGGAAATGTGCGTGTTTGTTCTATAGTATGGAAATGGTTCAGTATCATGATTTAAGTATACATGCCTCTTGAATTTATTACCCAGCCAAAACCTTCCTTTAAGCCCACCCAAGATTGCCTGCTTTCAGACAGTTTACCAGCAGGGGGCTTTATTTATATTGCCAATAAATCAATGTATTCTGCCAGCAACTCTGCAACAAACAATATTCTATTTTCTATTGCATATATCTGGGAAACACAAATATGAAATTACACTAAGATAATCACTAGAGAATGAAGCACTAGATGCCTTTCCCAGCACTGCGAGATGGGCATGTCACTTACCATAGTAATGGGTCAAAGACAGAGTAGCAGAATTATCTGGGGCTCAGCTAGATAACAGCCGATGTGAACTCTGAAAGTACAGATCTCACATCCATTTCCTTTGATTACAGGCAGCTTTGTAGGCAACTAGCCTTGGAAAGAACCAACTTGGGCAATTTTGATTTACTATGTGCCAAAGGTATCTTTCTTCATATGGTTTTGATCCTATGGAGCTTTTTTTCCTTCCTTTTGGTGTTGCTTTCACAACTTGGGGTTTGTTTAATGGGAGAATATTTTACAAAGAAAGAGGTAGAAGACTCTTGTTCCCTTCTCTCCTTTCTTCTTACCTCTCTTTATTTTTCTCCTATGCAAGGTTTTTCCTTATTTCTTCTGACCCTGCATAATAGTTAACTAGATTTTTTGCCTTTAAATTAGATACTTATTTAAGAAGAAATATAGTAGGAAAATGGTCAATGATTTAGTATCCAAGCCACTATCATCTCTTTTATCTCTCTTCACACAGATTGCTCGTTTCACCCAATCAAATTATAAAAGTTGCATTGGATTTCCTCTGTCCCAGCTGAGTTGTACTTAGCACATAGACTTAAGAAAAAGTATGGTTTCCAAGTTATCACTGCTTCTTCTGATCATCTGAGCACAGCCTGAGGCCTGCCTGCCTATGACATAAATTAAAATAGTCTGAAGATCTGTGTGCAGCTGACAGTAGTAACCTGAAATAACTTCCTCCACTGTTGTTACAAAGGAGAGACAGCCTCCTTTATCAGCTCTGTGTTGACTAAAGAGTCACCTTACTTCAAAGGCAAGCCACCAACTATAAGATTCTAGTAAATCACTGGAGCAGTTGAAAGGAGGTATATGAAAAGTCACTCTTGCAATTTCTCTCAAGCTGTACTTTCTATAATTATTGTTACACATGTATACTGCTCAATATATGTATCTGAATCACAGTCTCATGGAGGAAAACCTTACTAGTTTGCTAGTAAGGTCTAGACTAGTTGGTCTATATTCACTGCTTACAGTATTCTCACAGCATATGCCATATATGATATAAGTGATACTCAGTTACAAGAACTAGAATATTTTCTGTATAGGCACATTTATTTTCCTCTCAGTAGACAGAGATCCTCTTTCTCCCACTTTTCTTGATTAAACTGAGGTGTCTGGGCACAGAAATCAGGAGGAAAAAAAAACCCAAAACATCAGAATACCTAGGAGTATATATAGCTTTGGCATAAAGCAACATTTCTTTCTGAGAACAAGGAACTGTTGTTCCTGATCCAGTGCTGGAGACCTAGCTTATTGTCTGTTCTGTGTCTTCTAAATTTGGCATATTTTAATTTTTTTTTACTAGTTTCCCCTTGCTTCCAAACTGAAGAAATATAAACAGACTAGATAATCAAATGTGTAGTTATAATGCATAATCCTAAGTATTTAATGTACATATGTAAGGTTATATTTCACTTGCTCTTAGGTGAGATTGTAGTTTTTGTGAGACATGATCTTTTTCTGTGAGACACTGACAAAAGAAGTTCATTTTATTGTTCATGGGAACTCTGAGAGGTAAGGAATCATAAAATGAATCTAGTAAAATAATAGTGTCCTGTTCATTATTGCAAGAGTCAAAGTACAGGATCAAAGGCTCAGGAAAAAACAAAGTTTGACAAAAAAGAATCAGTTGGGAGTAAGGGTCACAGCCAAACAGGAACAAAAGAATAAAGAGCAGAAGAAAACATCTGCAAGCCTTGCTTGTGGGGAGGGAGAAGGAAGTAGGAAGAGGGAGGAACCTTTCCACATACTTGCCCTCAGAGGTTTGCCTACATTTGTGTACTCCACATTGTTTGAACCTGATTTATAAAATAGTTGCATTTCAGAGATAATGAACATCACAGATGACCTCTCCAGAGGGGTTTCCCTTCCCCTTTAGGGATAGGGGGAAGAGAACTTTCCTGCCACAGGAGAACACAAAGACTTTTAGAGGCTTTAACCATCTAATTCCCATAAATTTTGTGAGATACGTTGTATATATGCAAACCTGTGCATGTAATTTTTTTAAAATTTATTTCCTTCCTTGTTCTTCATCTCAATCTTTATGTGTGGCTCCACAAAATAGAGGGCACAGCGCTACAAAAGAAAGATCCAGAAGAGACAGATTTGTGTGGGGTGAGCAGAACCAGACTTTCTCTGACTCCAGGCAGAAACTTTGAGTAACAGTCCCAAGCCATGCAATGACCGAGCACTCAGACAGAGACAGCATAGAATTCACCTTATATTCTTCCTTACCACCCATAACCATTTTGGGATGGGCTGCAGTAAGTCACAGCTCAGACCTATGAGGGCTTTAATTTATAGCAGTAGTCATTCTTGCAATTGCCTTTCATTCCCATGCCTTAAAGCCAGAAAGATATATGTACCTTCTGACAAGTAAGCCAGTGGGGAGGCTTTAATAAAACCATTACTTCACAAAGTGCTCACAAAAACTAATTTCAGGTAGGCAAGGACAGCTTTCTTAGGCTTCTCTACAGCCAATAAGGTGAAAAATATTGGTTAGGAGTTTCCTTAAGTATCTGAGTACACTTCCACTTTCCATCAATATAGAAGTTTCCTGAGCAGAAATATTCTTTTATATCACTGTAGAATATTGCTGCTTCCTTATCTTGTCATGCTTACATCCCACAGAAGAGGTTATCAGCAGTAGATTGGTACATCTCCATCAGAAGAGTTCAGAATCATCATATGACTGGAATATCTCTCTTACAAGGAAAGGCTGAGAAATCTGAGGCTGTTTAGCCTGGAGAAAAGAAGACTGAGGGGGGAATCTTATCAATGCCCATAAATATCTAAAGGGCAGGTGTCAAGAGGATGGGGCCAGTCTCTTTTCACTGGTGTCCAGTGATAGGACAAGGGGCAATAGACACAAACTAGAAGACTGGAAGTTCCACCAAAACATAAGGAAAAACTTCTTTACTGTGAGGATGACAGAGCATTGGAATAGGCTGCTTGGAGAAGTTGTGGACTCTCCTTCTCTGGGGGCTTCCAAAACCCACCTGGGTGAGTACCTGTGCAACCAGCTCTAGGTGATACTGCTTTATCACAGGGATTGGTCTAGTTGATTCCCAGAGGTACCTTCCAACCCCTACCATTCTGTGATTCTGTAATATAACTCACCTTTTACTTTTTGCACTTGGGAGCACACCAGGAAGTCATCCTTTATATGTATGCTCATACATGAGTAGTTAGGATATACAGAAAATGTTTACCAGATAAAAATAGGGTAGAAAACAGCATCCAAAAAAAGGATAGTTCTAAGTACTCTCTCTTTCTCTGACATTGTGTTTTTACAGTGCATATTTTGCTCCTTATATGTATTTAATTGGCTAATGTTTTTTATATTCAGCTTCTCCTTACGTGTTAATACTATACTTCTACATAAGGCTAATGGGATGTTTATTGTGGTGCAGTCTACTCATCAAAGACCTGGTTCTGCAGTATTCTTATCTTCCTCACCCCTGTAAATTTTTTAGATAATTTCTCACTATATGAATTCTTTGCAAAGTAAATGCTCATAATTTCTGTCAATGATTTCCAATATACTACAAACAAAGGTAAAAAAGTAAAACTAGGAGATAATCTTTCCAAGATGTGGCATTAAACTCAAAATTAAACCCACTTTTTCTCCAGACTCTGACTCAGACTTCTTAAACTTCTTTTCCATCCAATGCACCATAAATGGGTATTAGATGTGGTCATCAAATTGTCCGCAGAAGAGTGAACTCCCCTATCAAATTAGTGTGCATTTTTTCAAACAAGGGCTGGTGAACTGTTTTGAGAAACTGTGTAAAAAACATTTTACAATGGGAAGAACTGACAAGTGGAACAACTTTGTCATGGACAGTGGCAGATTTTTACTCACTAGAAATCTTCAGACTGATGACTAAACAACATGTCCTAGTGAGACTCAATTTGTTAGTACCCAGAACCAATTTGGTTGTTGTGGTGGGTTGAGCTTGGCTAAGGGCCAAACTCACATCGATCTGCTCAGTCATTCCCACCCCAGCAGGAGAGAGGGAGAAAACAGGTCAAGAAAGCTTACAGGTTGAGATAAAGACAGGGGAAACACCAATTAGTGTGACAGGCAAAACTTCAGGAAAATTAATTTCATTTTTCATAACTTAAAATGTCCCCTTCCCTATCACAAATCTACCCTGCTCCAGCGTGGACTGTCCCTGAAAGCTTTAGTTCCTTCAGAAAATAACAGCTTCATCGTGGGTCATGCACAGACTGCAGTGGATACCTGCTCTGGTGCATTAGTATCTCCATCTCACCTTCCTCCTCCTCTTCCTCTTCTTCTGGTCTTGGTGTTCCCTCCACTGTTTCTAACACTCTTTGTTACCTCCTCCTCTCTCTGTCCAGCAATTTTGCCTTTCCTTAAAATTTTTCTCAGAGGTACCACCAGCTTCACTGACTCATCTGTGTCCTGCAACAGGTTCAGCGCAGGTAGCCCCCAGCCTCCTCCTACAGAGGCCTCCTCTGCAGCCCCCTCGCTCCCAACACCTTGAAGTCTACACACAACACAGTTGTCAAAAAGGTGGAAGAGGGTAAAATCCAGTGGCTGGTACTATAATCTGAATATCAGCACTACAACATTAAAATTTTGTCTATATTAATAATATGCACCAAATATTTTCATCTAAGCACGTGCCAGCTACTGATCAGTCACTACTTCCACCCAGCATCATTAATTGCTTTTCTGTAGCCTCTTCAAAATGTGACAAATAAAAAGAAAATATATATTTAGGGAAGACATAGTCTGAAATTAAGACCAGTTTCTGAAATTGGCTACAAAACTCACTTTAACTCACCTCAAAGCTTGTAAATGTTGCAAATTCATGTGGTTTGAACTGGTCACACTTTACTGTAAATGTCACTTTTCTCGAAAAAGCCACATAGTTTCAACTTCTGTGTTTTAATAACTTCCACAAAACTATCTGCAGAGAATGTGACATATTGTTTAAAATATATGTAGAGAGTATATGTAGAGAAATTCAAACATAAACATTTTATGTCAGTTAAAATATTTGCCTGTATATTTGGAATACGTCAACAACATACTGTGTTATGCTGTCTTTGAATATTGAAATACATAAATGCAGCCTGGATATCCTTAATCATGGTAACACTTGTTCTATAAATATGGTAATAAATATTAAGGTCCGTGTTACATATGGAAAACACAGACTTTTTGAGACATGCAAGGTCATTTCTGCTTTGCAAATCATGAACCTTATGATTTACATCACTTAAAAGAGACAAAAGAGAGAAGAATTTGGGAGCAGAGTCAAGGATTTATGATAGATCCATATAGGAACTGTGCAAGATTTAGACACCTAGCTGTCATTTTATAAGCCTAAATCTAAAGGTTACAGCTTCAGCACCCCATCTAAGATAAAGCCTAACCCAAGAGGTACCTGTGTCTTTGACATTAAAGTATTCCAGGTGTGGAGAACTCTGTTCTTGGCATGTCCTGAAAGGTCACCTAGGTTTCAGCAACACAAAGCATAGAACACAGCTGGAACTTTCAGGATTTGCAAAATTCTTTGAAAAAGGTGGATTTCAATTTCCAGAGCATGTGAAAACCTCACATAGGTGAGGTTATCACTGGGTTCTTATTTTTATAAGATCAGGCTCAGCTCCTTCATCTACTTGAAAAACTACTGAAAATTTTTAACAAATCTACCCTTGCAACAAAACATTGGGTATTTTATGGAGAGGTGTCCTTCTATTAACTTCTAACAAAATCAGAAGCTTAAGAAATCACCACGCAAGGGAAAAAAGGAGAGCAAGTATGAGATAGAATGACATACAATCTAATAAGTTGACTCTCGTCTGAAAAAGTTCCTATCCCATTCCATCAATTTTTGACATGTTTCCATGAAGTATTCATGGTAGAAAAACTGAAGTCCTATCTTGAAATACTTTACGTAGCAGAATTCAAATGAGATCCAGGCAGTTGCCATTGATTCTTGCTCTTCCAGAATTCACAAGGAAAAATAGATAACTTCGGATTAATTCAATCTACCATGATTTTCCCACTACCAGTATGTTTGCAACCAAAGTATAGTCTTCGTAAAAGCTAGAGGCTGACAGCACTTCTGTAGTTAACATTGAAGTCTTTGCGTATGAATCACATATGAGACAGCATCAGCAAGAGTAAATAATGTACACACTTATGTGGAAAAATATGTTGCCAATACATGAAAACTGCATTGAGGCTGGAAGAAAAAGAAGGTGCTGGGCTAATGAAGAGAAGAGTGCAACTGAGAAAGAAAATGGAGTCTGTATAATGATAAAGAGGACTAGTTGATGATAATCAGGTAGCTGAACAGATGGATATCCACTGGAAAAAGAAATATGGAACCTTTGTTCAGAATAAGAACTAAAAGTGAGGAAACTGAGAGCAAGTCATGAATCTGGTGACCTACCAGAACTATTTTATACAGTTGTTTGTGACAATCATTCTGCAGAAAATTATACACAGTTCCTGCTTTGAGGTATCACAAGATGAACATTCAGGAAAACTAATAACATTAAATCATTTTTGTACAAATTCATACCATCCTAGAAAAACAAGACAATTTAAAAGAACTCATTTTTGTGTCAGCCATGTGGGAGGACTCTAGTTCTCTATCAGAGCTATATAAAAAGAGTACATAAGTTACCATACAACAAACTTGCAAACATTGATGAAACAGAGAAAATAAGTGACAGCCAGATTGCATATTAACAAAAGAAAAGCAGAGACGTGTAGAGCCCTAAAGAGCTACAACAAACTTGATTTTGCTTTGACATACTATAGAAATGCAACAGAACTATTTTATATAAAAACAAAGAGCTCTGAATTCAAACTGGAAAGTAGCAGCAACAGTTTAAATATGCATATTGGATGCCAAAGAGAAATGGAGGTGGAGAAGTGAAAATAAATAAAATGTCTTCTGTAGCAAGCTCTTGCAGTTTATAGAATTCTTGCCTCTGACAGCTTCCCAAGGTCCCTCAGCTGAATACTGACACAGAATATATGGGGAAAAAAAAAGCACTTATTATCTTAGGCTATAGTTTCCAGCAGAATCAATAAAGCTGAAGGACAACAGAAATGTGGTTACCCCGTTAATCCACAGGACCAAATTTAAAACAGCAAAATACCAACTCTACAAACATTCCAATGAATTCTCAGGCAAAGCAAAACTGTGAGGGTTGATTTCTGGATTAATCAATTTAGAGAATTTTTGAGATATGGCAGAATACCTTTCACTTGAGTATCACTGATCTGGGATGCTTCCTGCCTGGTGCAAAAGTGGAGTGAGGGACAGGTTTGGTTTTGTTTCTTTTAAGGCAGATAATAAACTATGTTTTCTTCTTAAAAAAAAAAAAAAAAGATATATTTCTTCCCAGGGTAATAAAAATTCTCTGTGAACTTTGATCTTCCTCTTACAGAGTGTAAACAGATGCATACTTCTAAAAAAATGTGAGGCAAGATATGTAAGTTACACAGTAGTACTCAATCACTTGTTCTTTGCTACAATATCTTCCTTTTTTTGTAACTTGTATGTTTTCATTGTAAGTACACTGAGTCCAGAGCCCAAGGTCCTGACTCTGTTCTTTCTTACACTTCTGGAATTCAGAGTGGAGATACGATTATAAAATTAGGGAACTTAACATCAGGATTGTGTCCCTCGTCTCCTTATGTGACACAGAAACACCTAGCACATAGTGAGAGAGAGAGGTGCATGAATAATGAATAACAGCTATAAGAAGTAGGCAAGTGGCCTTTCCTCTTTTCTCAGCCTAATAGCAGAAGACCTTGAGAACTTGACCTACTAATGAATAAGGCATAAATCTGTTAAGCAGCTATGAATATATACAGTATAGTGCCTTCTAAGGACTTGGGAAATTCTTTTCATTGTTCTGACCTCAAGGGGGTCAGTATTTCTATCTCTTGGCAATGAAACATACTTGAGACTCTTGTCTTGGATTTTTTGAACATTAAAGAGCTTCTATGATGAAACAGGCAAGACTTGGACAGCATAGATTTCTCCTGAGCTGAAATAAGTATCAAACTCTTGGCTATTCACATAAGACTCATAAGAGATGGAGGCTCCATGCTTTCTGAAAGCTTTGGGAAATTTAATGACTTGAATGACTCCACATACAGTCTATTAAAGCTTCTAAGTATTAAAAGAAAGAGCTCCTTCTCACAGTCAACAACACTAATTATGCTTTCTGAAGCAGTGTCAACAAAAAGTACAATACAACAGTATCACTATACACATGCTTACTACGGTATACTTTGAGATGAGTAGTAACTTCACCTCCTTTATTTGGATAAATGCCATAGGAAAAGTGATTCTAAGACAACAGTGAATATTTTTGGCCAGTTCCCCTCTACAAATATTCCATGATTTACTTTTTGTAGAGAGAAGAGATTATAACACTGTTAGCTCTGCTGGCATGACTGAGGTGGAGAGGAAAGGTATGTCCTAGAAGTCATATTAAAAGCTTTCTTATTCATGATATATAGCTTATACATCTACTGAGTCTTTCCTCCATTTTACCATGCAGCCACCCCATTGGTTGGCACATAGTCTTCTCTTCCCACACAGCAGGGTTGTCTTTGAGCCACTGAATATCCTTATTTTTCTGCCTTTCCTATGATTATTGAAGAGGACAAAAACATATGGGCTATTGTGCTTCTGTACCCATTGAAACACTGTTCCTGTTTAAAACATGCATAGCACAGGCTCAGGAGAAGCGGACCTAAAATTCCTACCTGCAGTTTAAGAATCCTATTAAAAGAAGAAAAAATGTCATAAAAAATGGGAGTATAAGACGGTCTGAACATCTTTGTAGCAATCCATTTAACTCTTCATGTTCTTTTTCCAAAATTGGAAATAAAAGACACACACCTAATTTCTTTTGTTATTCTAATAGGTAAATGCCATTCAGTTTCATATGGGACACTATCTTCCATATCGTGTTGCTTCCACAACAATATTATAATGGCAAATTGAAGTATAAATATGGTCTTTGAAATATATATTAAACAACAAATGAAGTTTTTAATTGGGTAGTGATTAGCAGCTTTTACCAAGAACAAGATAGCGAGGTGGGTGGATATATTTTTCTACAGCCTCTAGGGAGGGAAGTAACCCTATGCTATTCCAGTGTTTCTAGGTACATCTGTGATATCTCTCAGCACCCTATATTTCAGGAAGTCAGCCTGTTTGTGAAGTTATTGTAAGGTAGCAGTGGGCACAAGTAAAACACTGCTAATATAGTACTTGGCCAAAAGTAGCCTCCCCTGTAGGAGTTTGTTTATAAATTGCTTTGGTCCACTTGACAAGGTCAAATCCATTCTCTTAATGATGAATCTCATCTGTTCTGGTGCAGAAAGAAATGTTTTCTTTCACTTCTACGTGTGGTAAGAGCTCATTCATCTCTGTATGTTCTAAAGGGAAATCTAGCTACATCAGAGAGAGAAGGAGTATTCAGAGGGCAACTGATGGCCAGGAAGATATATTGAATTCACTTTCCTGGGACAGACATTCAAATGGTAACAAGTGATAGAAAACAGCTCTATATTTCAGCATGATGTGTGTTCTCTCTCTTATGATTAAACCCCCTGTGGGCCATCTGCATCTAATGGGTTAGAACTACTTTGTAGCTGCAGTTTTTTCCTTCCATGGCTCTTATTTATTTGAGAGGAGACCAAACAGCACTCTTAAAAGTGCAGCATGTAGGAAACACTGCCAAAAGAATGAGAATGAAAAGGCAAATTTATGGGCTAGTGTTGTTTTAAGCATTTAGCAGTATAAATAGGAAGTGTAGATAAATGTGGACATATAAGTGACTCTCTGTTTATCTCAGTAACATTATTCGCCTAAATTCCAGAAGAGAATTAGCCCAATTAGTTTATATAAGGGTTAATGCTCTGACTGGACTAGTGATTTAGCTTATGTGTAGAACTGTTTTCAAACTAAAACTAACGCTCCTCCTGAGAACAAGTCTTGCTAAGAAGAAAAAGCATTGCTTGGTTTATCCTTGTCTCTCAGATCCTTAAAAAAATAATAATAAAATCAGACACAAATATGGAAACTATTGCAGTAAATTAGATGTAAAACATTGATTTAATAAATTTCAATGTTTAAAAAATAGCAGAACAGACTACCTAACAAAAAAACATTCATATAAAATAAGTAAAGTTGTTCCAGGACAATTTGATTTAGCATAGTAAATCTATTATGTATTTATTAAGGATCATATTCTGCTCCCATGTGAAGTCACTGGCAGGATTCCCATTAACTTCAATTAGGATTTGATCATAGGGAGATCTTTGAGTAGAGTAAAGGAAATTTCATCCCTCTGCCAACACTGAGTTTTCTGGCTCTACATATTCAATAGACTCCCAGCCAATGAGTGTATTTTCCTCTTTTCTCATTGTATATATTACTTAATCATTTGCTAAATAATATTCACAACTCTGATCTCTATTCCAGACCTTTTTCTAAAAGACTTCCAAAATCATTCAGTATTTTATTTACTCTATGTGTTCAAGTAACATCTGACAGATTTTTCCATATGTAAATATGAATTTCATTATATATTAAAATGTTTATAAAGACTAAGGAGATAATAATTCTTAGTACTCTAGAAGCTGAATTCTACTCTTAATATCACTTTGAAGAAAAATGCAGTGAATATGTTTTGTATTGTTGTTTTCACAGTTAAAGATCTCAGCTGGTTTCCATTTTTAATGATTAAAACAAAATCATTTGAGTAAATACACCTGAGTAAATACAGTCTTATATAGACTCAGAGACTTCTGCTTCTCTTTGAGGGTACTGTTTAAGAAAGCTTTAATTTTTAACTGTACCTTTTTCTTTCTCAGAAAGGCAAAAACATCATGAAAGTAGGACATTATTGCAGCTACAAGCAGCTGTCATTCCTCTCCATATCAATAAATTTCTCATTCACGCAATAATTTGGGGTGCAGGAATCTAATCTACTTCAGTCACTGGATTATAGAAGACTCGGCCCAGCTGTAGTGACAGTGGGACTACACTAAACTGAGGTTAGTATGCCCATATGGATATTCTTACAGGAATACAAAGCAAGATAAAGACTACTTCAACTATTTTTATTAATTAAAGGATTCAGAGACTAACATTTTCTCAGTTTCTGAGTGATTAAGTGGCCAGCTGTTATGGAGAGTTGCTGCAATTAGAATTACAGCATAGAAAATCACTCATGTTAACAGCATCTTGTGAGCCAACAAGTTCCACTGTATAAACTAAACAGAAAGTATGATTTTTGTCCCAGTCCTATCATCTATAGTCTTCTAAATGAGCTTTTTCATGCTAACAACACTATTGACTTTGATCAATATTGTTGCCTATACATTGATGGATATATTAGTCTACTGCTTATTCATTCCTATGGGAGTAATCACTGTTATGAAGGTGAGTAGCACGAACTAAGATGAAGTTTTGACCTGTTGAGTGTAAGACCTCACAACAGCCCTTATTTTTTGAGAAGATAATGGATTTTGAGGACTCACCTGTTCGGTTTTTTGGTTGTATATTGAAAAATCAATGACATATCATGTGTGGGATGCATTTAAACAAATATTTGGTTAGGAACTACATAATTTTTACATTGTTACTTAAACAGAGCAAAAACAACTGATGGAAACAGGTCAATATTTCAGATACATC
The DNA here is from genome assembly GCA_025345505.1 of Todiramphus chloris collaris. Taxonomy (NCBI): domain Eukaryota; kingdom Metazoa; phylum Chordata; class Aves; order Coraciiformes; family Alcedinidae; genus Todiramphus; species Todiramphus chloris. The sequence goes on along the minus strand of JANVCC010000010.1, from coordinate 44,329,189 downwards.
TAAAGCGTTGTGATATGTTCTTTCACTTGCAGGCCACAGCTGTATCAGATTTTTGTGGTGCAAATAAGAGTGGCCATGCTTCAGGAATCTGATAGTCTCACTGATGCAACTGTCGCTGTACTTTAACACTCTGCTCTCATGCTGCATTAAAAGTGCAGGGAAAGAAATCCTGGAATTCATTATTAGAGAATGTAGAGACTCCATGTTTCTCCCCAGAATTACTCTTTAATTTCCCAATATGTTTTTACAGTCAGTGATAGTCATACGCCTACCAGCCCTGCCACTTCACAACTTAGTTTTTGGGTTCTTTATATCCCTCCTTAAACTCCAACAGTTCTTGCAAATAGAGATAGGAAAGATGGTAATAAAATAATTTTACGTTCACAGGTCCTGATGAAATTTGCTTGGGGGAGTTCAGGCAAGAGAGAGCAGGATGGGATGCCTTGTATTTAAGTTTTCTCCTTCACTCCAGCTCTGCACCCTGACTCTTCTCCTAGAAGATTCTTCTGCCATTCTCAGCCATCATAGCCCCATACTCACTACACACTCCTTTCATGCCCACACCTCACATTCAGTGCTGGCCCAGACTCCTGTTTATTTTACACAATTTAAATATACAATTTGTTTTTTCAACTGCCCCGACTTTGCATTATGGATGTTTACTTAATAAGCTTGTTTGTTCCACCAGTATTTCATATGATAATTCACCGGTGTACCATAGCTGGTTTGTGTTGCACTGGCAATACAAAGTGGCTGTAAACCTAAACCAGATATATACTTCAGCTTCTTCAGACTAGTCAAAAATGTTATAAAATAAATGGTTATCGAGTTTTGAATAACTCATACTGTCTTACTATCATTATGATGCCAGCCAATTCTAAAAAGATCATTACAGAGGGATAAGAAGGGTATATTCTGGAGATGAGTGTGTCACTTGTTAATTGGATGTGAAAGTGCTGGGGAGAAAAGTCATTGCCTTGTCACAGAAAGAACATTCCCTGGAAACATTTCATATTTTAGCAGTTTAAGTGTTTTAAATGAGGTCTTATTCTGATCAGCCTGATTTAATTCTGATCAATAATTAATATAATTAATTTAACAAATCTCATATTAATTCATCATGTCATTTTGAAAACACAGTAATACTTTATTATTTGCTAACAATTTACTTCCAACATGCTAAAGTATCTCAGTATTAAATGCACAGTATTGCTTGTATTTGTTAACTTATGTTTTGGGGCCTTACCATTAAGTTCACAGTCAAAAGTAAATGCTTTTAACATAATGAACTGGAATTTTTTCAACAGTGTAACATACACTCGACAGTGTAAAATATTATTACAATAAAGAAATTAAATATAAATATAATATAAATATAGTTCATTTCAGATTCTTCTCAGCGGCAAAAGATATCTTCATTGATATGTTCCTGTGGTACGTGACAGTGCTGATTAAATTGCAAGTAGAAATCAGTTATGTCAAACTCTTTGGACCATCTTTATGGTAAGGACACTGGGTCTTTAGCTGCTAAATGCAGTGTTGTCCATCACTCATGTGAGTCTGTACAAATCTTGAAAAGGATTTTTAATTTTTGTAGATAAATTTACAGCTGTTCAAAAAATTGTTCAAATACAGGCTTAACATTTCAAACTGTTTATGAATCAATCACAGGAAAAAGAAATAGGGCAGTGTTATGTCATCACAAATTCTTAACAGCAATAATTACAACAGTATTTCACTTTTTCTTTTAACAGGATGGGGACTTTTTACCCAGAAGTTCTATAAATTTACTTCTCAGCATTGCATGATGGTCGCATATCTCAAAGTACTTGGCAGCAAGGCTATGTAAATCATCTCATATTGTTTTTACTGCAGTTGCCATATGTTGAAGAAGCTACAAAAAGATTAGTTGTTCATGCTAAGAAATCATTAATTGGATAAAATCAAAGCACAAGAACACAAGTCCTGTCAAATGTGAGAGTATAGTCCAGTGGAAAATAAAATCATGCAACCTGAATAGCAACTTACTCGGATTATTTGCATATATAAAATGCCTCTTTTCTAGAATTTTTGTATAAATGGAGAAACCTACAAGTAGCCCTATTGGCTCTTTTTGCACTATTTGTGGAATAAGGAGCTACTCATCCTGGTTTAAAAATCTGAGTCTGGCCTTAAGCCAATGCGGACCAGATTCTGCCATCCTTACTAGAGCTGAATAGTACCTTAAGCTGGCCTGATTATGAACCTATTACTCATGTTGTGCTGAGCAGCTCTTTGCATGAATGGGACCATTGTGAATAAGCATTTACAAGTGATTCACAATTTGGCCTATGTGAGTAGTTTCACTCACATCAATGCATCTACTCATGGAGTAAAGCACTACTAAATAAAAGTGGCAGAATGTGACCCTGTTGTAGTACTTGACATCTAACACGAAGATACTTTTTCATTAGCTAAATGAAATGCTGCAACCAACAGACTATCATTCATTCTTTAAGACGAGGCTGATGCAAGAGCATGACAAGCTTAATGCAGGCCTGCAACTCCTCACACCTCAGGCTTAATGAAGGGTTGAATACCTGTTTGTCTAATGCATAAAGTTATGCTAGCAACATGCAACAAATAATTTCCATTGATAAAACTGAGAAAGAAGAATTAGTTAGAATTGTAACCCTTACACTTAAAATACACAGGAAGATGACATAGTCTTTTATTTTCCCCTTTGATTTTGGTGGCTTTAAGTATCTAAAAATGTTGTCATGTTTTGAAAATGGATGTTTATTCTTCCCAAGTATTCTGTCACTAATAAATTCCTAGAAATTGTTTAATTTTACTATTGACATAAAAAGTCTTTTAAAAATGAACTTTTTTTCTGTATTTCACAGGGCAATAACAACAAAATCTTCTATCAAAATAAAGAATTAAACTGAAAAAGAAGCAACAATAAAATTGACTTGAAGTTTGCCAAATAAGCTTTTGGGTTTTTATCTGCTAATTATCCTCTAATAAAAATTACCTGGAAATTACTTTGACATGTTCCAAATGTTATACCTTAAAAAATGATTATGTGGAAACTGGGGGAAAAAAAAAAAACAAAACAAAACAAAAAAAACAAACAAAAAAATGAAAGAAAGAAAAAGAAAAGAAAAGAAAAATAATAAACATTTTGGATTTAGAAGTTGAAACAGTTTGATCTGCTAAAAATCCCCTTGTATTTCCACCACTTTCATTCCTTCTGCATGTGGCTTTATTGTTTATATAAAGCTAGTATCTTTACCTGTACTAATAAAACTTTTTTTTTTTTTAATAATAAAGCTCATTTTACTGCTGTCTAAACAGACAATAAAAAAGGAAAATACAAATTCTAGCCAGAATACTCTTTCCCAGTTCCTGAGGACAAAGTTGAAGTTAATGTACAAAAGGAGAATAAAATTAGGAAACCACAAATTGGAGGATGTGTATGTGTTAAACTTTGAGTTTATTACTAATGGCAAGTAGGGTAACTTTCAATCAGCTGTGTAAGAATCTGCTGTAAAACTACCATTTTCTATTGATCCTAGTGGTTTGAAAGTCAAGTTTGTTTATTCCACTGAAAGATTACAGAATAGACCCATCTTCTATTTTTGTTTTCAAGCTTAGCCTCCTGAATGGGGGAGAGACAATTTGGGGGCTCCTGTGAGTTTGTTTTTCAGAGCACTGGTAGTTCTGTAGTTGCTGTGATAAAATGTGCTTCCCTGATCTTCCCTTCTCCCCCAACCCACCCTCCATTCCTAACTAATGGCCAGAGAGAAAAGCAAGAAGGAGCAGGGGGTGCCCAGAGAGTTGTATCCTGTTCTAATCACAGCCATGCAAGTCCTTCTTTATTTCGATTAATTTACTTTGCCTTTATGAACCTGACAGACTGACTGTTGCTTTCAAAGAGGCTGACATTTCACTCATCTGAAGGAGCCTGGAATGTGACAGGGGAAAGGGAGGAGAAGTAAATCAAAGCAGATAGCAGTTCTCCAGATGTAAAGTATTTTTCTTCTCCTCTATTTTTTTTCCACCAGAAATGTCAGAAAGTCTGCTGACATTTTAATTCTTTTGTGATAGGCTGGAAGCTGAGATCCAAATCCTGCTGCCACTGCAGTTGAAAAGGTTTTTCCTATCAACTTTAAAGAGAGCAAACCAGAATTATACTCTGGGGAAAAAAAAAAAAAAAGAAAGAAAAAAAAAAACACAAAACAAAACAAAAAAACACAGAAAAAACCCACAAAAAACCAACAAAAAAACCCCCCCCACACACAAAAAACCAAACAAAAAATGCACAAAAAACCCCACCAAACCCACACAAAAAAAAACCCCTACCCCACAACAAATAAGCAAAGTATCAACAAACTGTAACTGAAACTAAAAGAAACATACTCTTAGAACATTTTGAGATCAGTTACAGATTTAAACTGACAATCCTTGTGGGACTTTTTTCATTTCAATTTGATCATAACAAAAAACAGTTGGTAAAACTGACTGGATTGGAAGTAAGACTTTGCTGCTATTGTGGGTTTTTTTTATAAATCTGGGTTCTGTTGAAAGTGTCACGGTATTAGTCCATGCTCTCTTCTAGTCACCTTATTTTCAAGATACCGTATCTCAACCTTAAAGATTTAATTTAAACACTAGTTGATTTACATAATTTGTGCACATCTTTGAAAACTACGTTAAACACCATGACCCTGTTTTTATTGATGTGTTTGGAAAAAAAAAGTCTCATTATCTTTAATAGGAATATACTCAGGTCCATAAAATAAAGTAGTATCTTCTATTCTCATTACATTAGTTGTGAATTGGTATAACTCCAATGAGCTCAACATGCATTGACCAAAAAAGCAGAGCGTCACAACACTAAGAGAGTTAGGTCTAAAAATTCCACCTACAACATGAACAATCATATATTTCCTTCTCTATGTAGTGTGCTTAGAAATTTACTCATGGGTTTAGTATAATAAATTTATTTTCCTTTACAGAGTTATTCCCTTGTGAAGTATTCACTTGTAAAACATTAGTTTTGTATATAGGACTGCTAAAAACCAATGAAGTAGACATATTTGCTTAATAAGTTTATTCTTTTTTGCAGGCTCTATAGTCATATTCCATCAGCTGGTACAACAAAATATATTTCTATATAAAAAACAAAACAAAGAGGGCTTGTTGAGCTTGATGTATGGTAAATCTATCTGGTTTATTCTTGTTTTATTGTTAAATATTATATTGCATTTGTTTAAGCAGATATCATGTATATTGTGATTTCTAGCAATCCACACACAGCAGCTTATTGTTGTGTCCTTTAAATATGGGAAATAAAAATGTTTTTTGCTTGCTATTGAAAAAAAGAAAAAACCACAAAATGGAAATGAAGAAAGGGTACTGCTATATTACATGGCCCAGGAAATATTGGCAGCATGCTCTTTGGCTTTCATCCGTAGAACTGCAATGCTGGAGGACCTCCTTTCAAACTCTGGCTTGGTTTCAAAAGCATGTCCGTTGGTTGCACCAGAAAGTAAAGAGTCAGTGAAAAAATTATTGAGGGGCACATGGCTAAACTGATTCTGGTGGTTTGAAAAGCCTGTGTACCCAGAATCTGTCCGGGGTGAATGGGAATAAGGTGTCATACAGGAGGACGTATCTCGTGGCAGCATGCAGGAAGTAACCACAGAACCGCTAGCCGCATTCCCTGCCCACAGATTGTTCTGAATCTGGAACATAAAAAATGAATAAGATTAAATTTAGATAGTTCATCTTTTGTTTTCTGCAATGCTTAGTTTGCTTTACTTAATACACCCACTATTAATTCTCCACTAACACAAGCACCTAGTACTTAACTTGTTCTCTGCAATCATATTAGAAAATACCATGAAGACATTACATGAGTCAAAATACTGGTTCATTCACATAAGAGCAAGGGCTGATGAGACATATTTCTTGCTCTGTCATCCGTTTTGTCTGTTGCTGTATCCTGAGTGTTCACCATTGAAACTCAGGATGCCACCACCCTAGCCAGTCAGTAACCTTAGTGGAAGCATACAAGTGACTTCAAAGAAAGGTGTCAAAAGAATGTACAATATCATACCTCTTTTCATCATAAAAGCTCCTCCTCATCAGAATTCTTTCTTAGTGTAATCGTAGAAAACAGTATAACAGTCTGAACAAAACAAACCACGATTTCTCAATCAACAAAGACTAACAAGAATTTGCAAAATTAAATATTGAGAAGCCTTGCATAATTACTTTAAAACAAATAAATCCATAAAATACAGGCATGGTTGATAATACATCCAAGAGTTTTTTCCTAAAGTTGCTTCAAAAATGATTTGATGATAGAAATTCTTCTCACAATGTTTTTATATGAAATTATACTTGAGGGCATTTCTATTTCAGCCTTAACTGGCTGCACTGTGTGTCCCTGGAAAACATTGCATGACAGACTAGGAGACAAATTTTGTGGTTGCCAGAAATGTCTGCTGAAGATCTGGAGTAACCACGTATTCAAGCTTTGATGTGCAATGCCTTCTATACTTGGCAGTCACTTAAAGCTTCATTCTGAGTCTCAGGCCTTCTCCTGTCATCTGTGTATAGATGCTATTTGTGGGTAGGTATTTTTCACTTATTTGTTACTAGATGAACAGACAGGAAGATTTCCAAGGCCTAGCACAAGTCAGCTCCTGTGATTATCTCAGATTGCATTCTTTCATTCCTCCTCTATTCACTTTGCTTTAATCAAACCTCACACTTAGCAGCTGTCCTGTCTTTTTAAACTCTCTATATCTCTCTATATCTATCAGTACTATATGGATATAATTTCTGACATACTCTGACTTGGTCGTTTCTCACTTGCACTCACCATTATACAGTACAGAACTTTGTATTTCTTCTCCACTTTTACTTATATCTCTGTCCTGAATGCTTATATATATATAAAAGTAAATTTACAAATATGATACAAAATATTTGTAGCCCTCATTCACAGCACAGAACTTCTCAGACAGTGACTTTATCTTTTTCCTTTTGTTTTACTCTGCTAAATTTCTCTTCATCATAAAAATCTGTTGTTTGTTCAGTATGTCATTGCTCTGAAGCACTGGGATTGAGCCCACAGGTCTTTGTTCTCTTCTATAAATTGGAGTAATTGCAATTACTCCTCAGTTAGCACTGTAGAGTGAATTCCCCTTTAAACTTAATTTTGCCTTCACATTCCAAATCCGTAGACAAAGGAATTTTGGCTTTAAGATATGTAGGTTATCTCTATAGCTGAGTGATTTTTTTTTTTCTTCTAAAATAGAGGTCAGGGGAAGTAATGAATTATGACAGAAACACACATACACACACAGAATGAAAACATATTTCTCATGCTGAGTTGTTTTTTTCTCATTGTCCTATTGCTCTGCAACAATACATACCCACTAAACCACCACCAAGCTAAAGAGATAAATTATGAGTTCACTGAATTCATCTAGCTGAGATCTCGTGCAGATAGCAAGGATGAGATAGAGTCTTATTTTTAAATTCAATATTTTGAACAGTTGTATTAGTAGGGGTCATCAGGAGCTAACAAACTAATCTGGGCTCCTTGGCAATTCCAGCAGCAAAAAAAAAGAACCAGTAAATGCTCATCTTTGTTTACTGCAGAAGGCTGAGGAAAAGTCACTGTAGCAAGATATCTCCGCAAACTCTTGGTCTGACCAAATCCTTGTTCACACAGACATACACACATCCAGACATACACACACTTACACACCCACTCATGTGAATATAGCTTGCCTTTCCACACACACATATATGCACAGCTAGTTGGGCACACCTCAGGCATCTGTTCCTGCATATCTTAGGTGGTCTGCTGAGAAGTAATGGGGTGAATAAGATGCCTGGGGAAGGATATCAAGGAATTTTTCTCCTTCTTGTGGTCCTCCTGAGATCTATAGGAGGAAAGAGACTCTAGTGAGAGTTTCAGAACTTTCCAGTTCCCATCCTTCTGTCCTCCCTTCAGCAGTTTTTAAAAGACTCTCAAACATCAGCCTGTGAAAGACCCTCTACAGCTTGACATAATCCTCATCTGCCTTATTACTCCTTAATTAACTCACCTGAACCAGTTTTGACTTATAATCAAACATTTTTTGGTCTTCAGAGAAGAAATTGTCTGGAGATTAAAGGACATAACTTTTGATGACCTATGTAAACCACTGTCTTTCTTATTAAAGTTTGTGGTATTCAACCACACAGAACATTCCCAAAGGGAGGAGTAACATCTCTTATGACTCAAGATTCAGGGATTCCTGAGTATCCTACTGTCTGGAATGTTTCTCAAATCCCAGTACAGATTTACAGAATATGACAAGAAGGAAAAGAAGGAAACAAGGGACACTGAAAGAGATGGAAATTGTGATAATTAAGTCTACAGCAACTGGACAGTCATACACTAAGACTCAAAAGGCTTACTATCTTCTCAGACTTAGTGAGTTTGGAGCCATATAACATGGGATTAGGGTACAGAGGAGAGTAATAAAGAAGATATCAGCTAAAAGGTTACAAAATCCAGACAATATCCCCACTTTGCTTGAAAGTCCAAGCTGCACAAATTCTTTCTCAGTCATGAATTGGGGAAATAAGAAACCCAGTCACCCACGCAAAAAAAAAAAACTTTGTTTTTTGTTTTTTGTTGCTGAGGAACACTAGAATCTGTAGTTGTACTTGATTGTATTTCATGTATTTCAGTTTCTTGCAGCAGCAGTGACAGATTAAGCAATTGTTGGGGTTTTCTTTCCCTTTCTTCTTAAAAAACAGGTCACCTGTTCCTATTTCCATGCTGTCCCACTTTAGTTTGCTTTGCTGGTACAGCTCTTACTGAACTGAAACCAGGAGCTGATACAGCTAAAAAAAGAATCCAGAAATAAGAAAAAAAAAAAAAAAAATATATATATATAAAAAGTCAAACACATGCACACAGAACTTCATTCTTTTTGATGTTTTGATGTTTCGATGTTTCGGTATTTCCAGGCCAAATGGTTAGTTTCAGACCTTTCACAACAGAATGAATTTGCCCAGGAGGAGACTGGTTCATCTATGCAACATCTAATACAGGAGCTAATTCTAAAGGAGTTCATCACCTCCAAAGCTAATGCAACACACAACAACGTCTCATTTATCTGACCTACTAAGATTTCTTTTTAACAAATGCTATGCCAAATACTGCAGTCACTCAGGCTGCACAGATGTAATTATGGGAAGAATTTTCCCAAAAAATCTGTTTAAATAGGAACACACACGAGTTTGCTTTCAATACAGTCATGATTGGAAGACTTCAAAATGTTCAGAGTCTCAGTTTGAAAGTGCACAATAATCTAGGTAGTCTGGAGGCATCACAAAATCACTCTTTCCTTCCATATTTCCAGTAGTTTGATTGGCAGTAAAATAAGTTTAGTACCACCAATTTTCTTGATACTTTTATCCTAGACAAATCTCTTTCAATTTAACTTCAGTGAGATTTCACAGGTGTAAATGCAAACAGAATTTAGCTGAAAATCCTAAAACTTACCAATGTCTTGTTAAAGACGTATGTGAACAAGCTATTCATTCCTAAAAGCCTCATAGGTGTGCCCTAGGTTTCTTCCTTAGAGGAAGGAATCCAAATTAGTAAACTTAACTTCAGATATGCCACAAGGTGCTACGAAAGCTTTACATCTTCTCTCATGAGACAGTTCATGCTTTTCAAAAGAATGTTTCAGTCATATTGATTCTCTATTCATTTTAGCTGGTTATGTGACTTCACTTTTGATATTAGATTTTCATTTCTTAGCAAAGATTTACAATATAAATATCTTGTAGTGAAATTTAGGTGCAGAACGTATTTTTGTATTAAAAATAAATACAGTAATGTTTTACAATAAGTCAAAATTATCAGACCTTCTTCTGGTATGTTGGAAGGAAAAGGGACATTATGTACATGAATTTAAAGAAAATATTTTTCCTCTTAAACTCTTGTGTGATCCATGAACTATATAAAAGGCAATTCAGAGACTGTGAATGAGGCTATACATACAGCACATCTCTGGTTTCTGTTAACATCACAAACAACTTGAGCTTTGCTCTTGTGGTTACCATGAAATTACCAGAGCCCTTCAATATATTTACCTACTGTATGTTTTATACACGCACATGCACACACACACCTTTCCCAATAGAAAAAAAAAAAAAAAAAAGTAGGATTTCATAAATGTGACAAGAACATAACTGGAGAGTTATGGTTGTTAATAGGGTTATGATATCATTTCCTAAGCATATGACCTTCTACTTGACACTGCAGAGGAAAATTAGCTGAGGTAACTGGTCATCCCACTTAGTGTCATTGGAGTTTTTCTGTTAAAATTTTAGTTCCTGGAGCTTTGGCCTTCTTGCACAGCACGTAGAAAAATACCATAAACTCAAACCTCCAAATTTCTGAGAGTTTTACTATTGCTTACCCAGCTTTGGTTCTCCCATCACCAAATGTCTTGACTCATGCTATTTGAGTAACATGCCTACCCAGATTGGAGTCTGTTTTGAACAGATGTAGATGTGAGCACACAAAAAGTCTGTTCGTGTGGACATGTGTTTTAGTGCTACACATGAGAAAAAAAAAAAAATCTTTTTTAAGATCTCTAGATATGAAGTAATTATTATTGTTACTATTATCTCATTACATGGTATATGATATATGCAATTATAATTACTCTAGTGAGTAATCAGAAATGATGCACAGACTCTGTCACAATGTTCCTGTGCCTTGCAAGGGGGACAACTGTGGCACCAACTGAACAGTTCAGAATTTGCCTAATTATAGAAAACTTGTGAATGACAAAGAGATTGATTTGCTAAATTTTTGTCATTCCTCTCTGTGTGAAGAAACAATCCTTGCACTGCCAGAAAACATAAAACCAGTGCTTGCATAAGGAGCTACTTTAAACAGATTAAATGCAATATCTGTTAAACTACTCAAAACTTCTAGTTTATAACTCATGATTTCTGTAGGCTGTTTCTAGTCCATCACAACAATTAATCTAGTCTGTCACCTGCCATAGTATTTTTCTTCTGGGGCCTCTTGAAAATATCCAATGTATGGGCAGAGATTCACTTGTACTTCCCAAGTTTGCATATTCACAGATTCTCAGAATAATTTAAACAGAAAAGGACCTCTGGAATTATTATTACAAACCCTTGCTCAGTGCTAACTTTGAATTTAGATCAGGTTACTCAAGCCCTATCCATCCAAGTTTTGAGTAGCTCCAGCTACAGAGATTAGATAACCCCTATGAGCAACTTTTTCCAAGGCTTTACCGCTCTCACTGTATTCTTTTCCTTGATATCTAGACAGAATAATTCTTGGTGCAATTTGTGATCATTTTATAGGAGCCACTGGACCTAGTGAACATATGAAGATCATTTGTACTGTACTGGGTCAGGTACATATAAGAGAGCTGCAGCACACCATTTTCAGATATGTCCATAAAATGCAATTTGGCCCTTGGTAGTGAGAAGCTTAATGCTACAGCTCCCAGATACGTGATAGACCCATTCAATTCACATTTAGGCCTTACATATGATGAAGAAGGTAAGAGTCTGGCTTATTCCATGCTTAACAAGTTTGCTAAGGTGCAAAATAATGCAGGATTTGAAAAGTCATCAAGCTTTCATTCTTGCACTGGATGCTTTATAAACTGTAACTTCTGACTACTGCAATCTCAGGGCCAGTTATCATAAAAAATAACTATATGACAAAATTTCATACTTTGAAAAATACTATTAAAAGGAAGTTCTATTTCAGAAGAACAACAACAAAAAAACAAAACAAAACAAAAAACAAACAAAAAAACAAAAAAAAAGATTTGCCTTATAATTAAGCCACAGCTAAAGTCACTCACACAGTTAAAGAAATACATGTCTCACCAAAAAAAAAATTAAAAAATCCAGCAACAAACCAGATGTTGAGACTGCAAGGAGGACCACATACAGTGATGGTTTAGAACCAGGAAAAAATAAAAGTGCAGCACACAAACTACTTTGGGTGGAACAGACACCACCCAAAAAGATTATAAGTGTTACTGTTGTTGGAAGATCAGCCACAGCAGTGCAACAGTCAGCACATATGCAGCAAGCAACATACCATCCAGGTGGTGGCCCAGCCTGAGCTCCATGTTGTCACAGCTAGACAGCATGAGTATATGATAAAATTTCTTTGAAGCTAGCTCAGATATGTCTACCACATCTACTCCTACTTAATCAGTGTACCCATAGCCTTAATGAACTATTGTGATTAACCATCATTTATATGTCTACTACAGTTAAAAGAATTTTTAAGTCATATAACATGTGGTGTCTAATATATGCCATATGAAAGATTTAATTGGAGCATGTAACTTTGATTATTGCTAATGAGAATTACCCATATGTACTAAGGCTAGAGCAGAACTGTAATGATGATCCAAGGACTTAGTACATAACACGTGTATACTGATACCACTTCTACACTCTTTGATTGCCAAAACAAATCATGTGATGCCATACTGTTCAACATATTTAATCTGATTTATCAGTCTGCAGGATGAAATGTAAACTTCAGTTCCCTCCTTCTTCTGTTTTTGAGATTTCATGCTTCTCCCTTCTTTCTACAATTTCTGTATCACTCCAGTTCCCATACCTTTGAAATGCTATTATCTTCTTGGGATTCCCACCTGCACTAGGCTGGGTGTATCCAACAAAAAATATAAATAAATTAAATTCAGTCCTTTACAACTCTTGCCTACTTTTTCAAGTTAATAAGAAAAACAAACAATACCTTTCACACACAAGAGTAAGACAGGATAAACATTTTCAAAATAACTCAGAAGAAGAGTGACAACAAATGAACTAGACTCAAATAACAAGCAAGAAGATGCAAAGTATGAAAAGACCCTAGGTGGAGGGAAATGTTGTCCCTTATATCTGCTTCTCATGGGAAAAAAAAACTAATGTTTATTTACATAGTGATGCACTTACACTTATAAAGATAGCATCTTTATAAATTTAATTCATACAGGGAAATTTGGAGAGCTGTGTGATAATAGTGTAGACTTCAATCAAATTTCATTATTGTGTGTGTAAATAAGGAGGGAATAAAAGTGAAACTTTGTCTCAGGTTTTTTTGTCCCTTGTTACTTTTTATACTTACACACTAAATCTGACAAGATCAAGTACCCTTTGTAACATTAGCCTTCTCACTAGGCATAGGACAGCCAAAGTAGTCAAGACCAATAAGGTAAGAGAAGAGCAAGGCTAAGCAATCTTTTTATTGTTCCTCTCCCAACACATAATACATATAGATCCACCTAAGATAACTATGGATTTCTGCTGATGAACCAGGCATCAGAGAAAAAAACCACATTTTTAGAGATCATCTTAACTATTTTATACCTTATACTTTAGGTAGAAAGAGAAAACTTAATTGACCAATATTTCACCAGCTTTAGGGGGAACTTATCTCTGGTGTAAAGGTCCTGTTGGTTGTTTCATAAACACAGATGTCTAATATTTATCTGACCACCAGCTGTCTCCCCTGGGGGTGCATCCTCCTTGTAAATCTTGTTCATCAGCACTGTAACAGTGCCTCAGACATCCCTAATAACACTAGATACTGTACTTAGGTGACCGAATAAAGTACTTCAGGTTTATACAGTCACACAATGCATAACAGCATCATGTTCATAATTTGTACATGATAATAGGTGAAAAGACAAAGCAGGGGTCTCCACACCCTCTGTTGACTGCAGAAGAGAATGATGTATCTGCTGGAATGAATTGAAGCGGGATATCTGTTTTGTGAACATATCCATGGTGGGGCTCAAAAAAGAAATCTTCAGACTGCAAATTCATATAATGCACACCAGAAATTCATATTTGTACCTGTTCCTTCTGCCATACAGCAGTAAACACCTCAGCTTTATCTCATCCTTTTTCAACATTCATCTTATATTTTTTTGACAGCAACAGAGAACCTGTTTTTCGCCATGCTAATCAAGGTTTCATAAATAAGCTCTAGTGATGCGTCTTCTAGAAGACCCAAGAAAAATTCTTTAATCAGAAGTATGACAAAGCTTGTCTAATATTTACTGATGTCACTATCACATTAGGAGTGCTTCTACAGAGGAGGGAAAAAAAAAGGGGGGGGGGGGATTGGGTGGGGTGGAGAAAAGGAAAAAGAAAATAATTTTGGTTTACTGGTTCAAAATATTTGAATGTAGTGATGATAGTGGTCATTATGTTTTTAAGACAGAGTTTCATTTTTTTAGGCATTCTCACTGGAAACACTATGCATGTGATACAGGCATCATTTTAAAGAAGGTAAGAATTTAAGAATGTGAAAATTAAAAATTACCACCAGGTTAGCAAGAATGTGAACTTGCATTGATTATTCTGTAATAATTGCCTGGATACCTATTTAAAAGTGTTTCTTTTTTAAAAATATTGACTTTAGGATGAACATTTTAAGTGCTTACGAATGACTTGCATTATTCCATTATCTTATGCAAATCAAACTTGTGTTATTAGGGAAAATTTGTACATGAAGTCCTACTGAAAATACAGGGAGATTAGAAACACAAAATTTAGTCTAGAAAATTGAGTCAGGTATAGAAAGCACAAAGCTTAAGTACTATTCCTTGTATCATCCATTTTGATGTTACAGGTAATTCAGAAAGGCCTTCAAAAGACACTTTCACACCTTGAGTGAGATCTGTAAGTTGCTATGCGTCTATGTCTTTGTTAATCTGCCTAGGATTACTTAAAATCTTTTTGCACACCCAGCTCCACCTAGGTAGGTCTCAGACAAGTATTCTGTCCTCCTACTTAAACACAGAGTATATCATGCAGTGGCCTCTGATGTAATTTGGGCTAATGACATTATATTACATTATAAAATAAAACAGGCAGACTTATAAGTGTCACCAGATCTTGAAAAGGTTGTGCCCGTGTTCTGAGCTGCTGGAACAGAAATGATCTCTGTCCCAGGCACCAAACCCAGTAATACGCAACCTCCACAGAGGTAAAGCACTTTAAGCTGGGTAGATGACACATGGGCCCAAGGCCCCTTGTTCAAAACAAATCACATTGAGACAATGAAAAGAATGACCAAAGCAAGCCCACGCTAAATATGAGTATATTAAAGCTGGCCAGGGACCCTGCTACCTAATGAAGTAGAAGAACACCAGGACACACCAGCAGTGGAAGAACTGTACCACAGGGATTCATACAATATTTTTTCTTTGTATGGTGATTTAGTTTCTTTTTTATTTTTTCTTTTTTTTTTTTTAATTTTGTGGTAAAAGCAATGGGAAGCTAGAGTTGTGAAAAACAATGGCTTCAGAATAAAAGTACTCAATGTACTAAAACAAGCCAGCAGAAAAACAATAGCAGAGAGTGAGGCAAGGCAGTAAACCAAAGGACTGGAGAACAGAGACAGATTTTGATCTTACTACACAGTATACCTTACTATATACTAACAGATCAATGAAAAATAATTAAAATAAAAAGGATAAACAAACTATTACTGTCCTAGAGAGCTTTCTTGTCTCCCTGCCTTCCTCTCTCAGACATATACATTCAGTTCTGATTGCATGAGGCCACAATATGATTTCCTGCTAGTAGAAGACTTCTTGTATTCAATGGTCTATAGAGGTCCATAAAGAAGTGGTGCATGCATCAGAAGGAAGTTGTCTAAAGATCACGTACTTTATGCCTCATCTTACCAATGCATACAAAACCAGAGTTGTTAAGATAGTTGTGCCTGGGAATATAAATATCCTAGAAATCAAATCATACCTTATTGTAGTCAAAATTATATCATTCCTGTCAGACTCAATGGATCTAGACTTCATCCAGAATTTGTGTATGGACCTAAAAATTACTCAAATCCCAATATCACTTTTTATGCTGAAAAGACAGCTTCACAACTATACTGCCAGACATTCTCAGTGTGTATCTCATGCAAGACTCTGCATCTCTTAAGAGTGTTGTTTAAAAAACTACTTGTATTTTAAGAGGTAATTATTCACACTGGATGTTAGAAGTGTTGTTCATAGTGGCAAGTCCTGTGACGTGTCTACAGAACACAGAAAGTTAAACACAAGAAGGTCTTCGTGTTTCTTCGGTGCACATGTGTGCCTAAGGATGGAAGAGAAAGTAAATGTAGGGACAAAATACTACTTGGTCTTTACCATACCTGAGGGTAGCTGTCAGTCCTTGGAAGAACAGATATATCATAAGTGGCAGCAAAATGGCTCTTAGCTTGCTGGATCTGACCATAACGTTCCCTTTTCCTCCATTTTGCTCTTCGATTCTGGAACCAAACCTATAGTATATGAAGAAACAATTACCAAGGCAAATTCAAATACATATTGTGCAAAGAGTTTTAGGAAAAAATCCAAGATATTTTGAACAGTAGCTTTGAAAATTTATGTTTCTCTAAGAAAGGGAACTTTTCTCCCTAAGGACTGGTTTCTTTCAGTTTCAATCTTCTCAATGTCAGACCTGCTTAAGTTATTTCTGTCTATTTTTAAAGTATTTTTTTTCCTAGTGTCTAGAAAAAAATAGAAAAGAAAAAAAATGCAAAGGAAAGACCAGTCTGCCAGGCAGTGGTAATTTTGACAAAGAGGATGAAAATCACCCAGTAACATCAAGTGAAAATGTAAAGGAACTTTTAATTTCACATGCTCACTGACTTGATGTGACTGTGATCTGCCTCCTGGAGGTACACATAATCTTTATCAGGGCAGTAATGAAACGTCAGAAAAAAAGCTGGTACCAGGACAGTAATCTGTGCTGCAGAAAAATGTTTCTGTAAGGAAGGCTAAAAGGGCAGGAAGATAATAAAAAAATCATGAAATCACAGACAGTTTTCAAAATATTGTGACATTTTTTTCACATTTGTGCTAGTGATACCTGTTGCTAATAATTGAAAAACTGAAGATTAGCACTTGAGATTTAGACTATGAAATAATTTAAACCTGAAACAGTGTCTTCTTGTTAACTAAAAGCTATTTTTTTTATGCTTAAATAACCTTTGGACTGTTCTATAATTTTGAGTGTTGAGTGTTATCTCAAAACGCATTATATGCACATTTATTGCTGTGACTGATAACTGTCATCCTGTGATCTTCAAAAATAAAATTAAATTAAAATAAATCTTTCAAAGTGCTTAGTTTGGATTAGCTATGATTTTTCTTGATTAATTAAAGGGATTGCTAAGTAACTGTTAACCGTTCCTTTATAAAAGTAATATTATCCAACTTCATTGTCCAGCTATCAGCAAACTTGTTCCACCTCTTTATAAAGAAGTCACACTACTAACAGAAAAATTTTTTTTTAAGGAACCAATGTCATTGGTTAGTGTTCCTGCTAAATGGATCATGAATACATTTGGGTAGATACACACATGAATACATTTTTTTCTTATATATAGACACTGCTTATGAATCCATTTTCAGTGATATTTTTTGATACCTGATGGTGGGATATTTAAAATAATATTGTTTCATTTATAATTCATTTTTTGCCTTGATCTCTTGAGAACTCAACTGGGTTTTTTTTTGTCTGCTTTGTCTACCAGGGCATAATTTTGCTCATTTTAATTCCCAGGGTCTTGGGGCAAATTTAGTGTATGCAATCTTTTAAAATGTACTCTGCAATCAAAGCAAAGCCCATGCATGTAACTGCTGAACATATATTGTTAGGGACCTTGCTAGTAAATTTGTATTATTTATAATGCCTGAGGCTCAGCAAAAAGAAAAGAAAAGGAAAACAAAAATTATCCTGTCTCCACAGGAGGCATCAAGAACACACTAAGGGAATTTAGTCATGAGGCTCTTTCATTGGAAAAAGACCTTGACAATCTCCTTAAAATGGGTGCCAATTACTTCACTGACATGGAGCAGGAAAGAGAACAACTTAGATAAATTAGGTTCAGGTTGGCTCTCTCTGCATGTATGCAGGACAAATATTAAATTGGATGTTGATGAAATGGCGGTGAAGGGGAATGTGGGTAAGGTATCCAGCTGATCGTTCTGCTAAACTAAATCAAACAATTTGCTTGAATTTATAGTAACTAAATGAGAAAAAAAACACAGATTTTTTTCCTTTGACAATCCCCCAAAATGTTTCTGTTTACATCACTTTACTAGAAACTGACTCTTGGCAGAGATAAAGTAACCATTTGCCTCCACAAAGCAATGTAAAAATCTGCTGCTTGTTATCCTTGAATTGCCAGATGCTTGCCTCTAATGATGTAAGGCCTTTTAAATTGCTTAATCTTGTGATGGAATACTGTTGCTACTCTGAATAAAAATGATCACCATTTCCTTTCATATTTAGCACATAAGAAATGCAAAGATTGGTTATATTTTAAAAAAATGGGAGAACATGTTCAGATAAAATAGAAATAGATATTCTGTGAGGTTCTGGTGCAGACATATATGCTTTTAAATTTACTCTTTTATTTTTAATACATTTACCATATGAAGCTTCTAAAGTTCAGGGAAAAATATGATAAAAAGTCAGTTGACATATTTTAGACCAATTCTCCCATGTCTGTTCTAACTATTAATTTATTTTTTAATAGTTCTTATTATTCCAGAATTATGCAATTGTAAGAAAACTGTTTTAACATTGTGCATGTTGGGTTTTTTTCAAGTCAAGAAAAAAACCTAATGAATGGAAGTCATATGTGGAAATCTGTACCAAATTTAGAGGGAGAGGGATTGCACAGAGCCTGAAGAGTTAAAAGTCACTGAACTGGCAAATTCCATTAGGGTCACTGATACCATATTGCTGTAACTGACATGATTTTGGATTCTGTTTTCTGATGACAATGGTGAATATGCTGTCTGGATGAATAGACATGAAAAGAAAACTTCTTTATAAAATTAATTAGCTAAGTTCATTTCTGAAAGTGATCCTGGCTTAATTTCAGTTGTATGCATGTGCACTGACATCTATTTCTTTATATACATGTGTGAGTATGTGTTTAATTACAAGTTGTGAAGTTGTTATCATATTCAAGTTACTAAATTAAAAAAATTAATCCCAGTCTGTAAGAATCTACAAGACTGCTATTCTATAAATTGAAACGTTGAGTACTAACAGAGCAGGGAAGATCTCTTAAAATAGGATAAACTCACAAAATGCAGCTCACACCCTTTTCTAAGGGAAGATCTCTAAATGTGGGAAGGGCTGCATTTCCTGAATATTTGGCTTCTTTTCTCACCATTACACATCCAAAGCCATAAATATTGTTGAGATTACTGTATGAGCACATACTGAACAAATCAACTTTGTAGGCAGTTAAGATGCTTAAATACTGCAATAAGTGGTCAACAGTATGTTTAATTAAAAAAAAAAAATTTAGAATAACAATCTATCAGTTATGCAAGTTTAAAAAACAGCAAATATACTTCCTAATTTTGTGATTTTTTAAGCTCCATACAACAGAGATGAAAGCATCATATCCTTGCTCTACACAGACACAAATACACATATTTTTATATATTTATACACAGTTATGTATGTGCAGTTTCATTGCATATGCTTTGGATAGAAACAAGGAATATGTTTACTTTTTTGATTTACTTTTTGTACCATAACACACACAGAATCCTCTGCGTCTGAGTTCTGCATCATCATCTGTCTGAACTATACATCTGTCTGAACTATGCAACACATCTCTTTAATGAGATCTTTACATGTAACACTTCATGCATTCACTGCCTGGAATCCTGACAGTGAAACAGAACTACCAGATATCAAGACTGCTTTACTATTGATGTTATTTTCTCATCCTTTAAACAAATTTCTACTACAGCAACACAAGCTATTTAAAAAAATAACAAGTTATGTTAGTACTGCAGTGTAACAGCTCATATCCATAAAGAAATGAAGCAAAACTTTAGGTTTACGGGATTTTGTACAGTCCCCAAGAGTGTCATTTAGTAGTTCCTACAATGCACAACTTGTCATGGAAATGCTTGGTTTGGTTCCTACCTGGACTCTGGCCTCAGTGAGCTCTGTTCTCAGAGCTAGCTGTTCTCTTACATAGACATCAGGGTAGTGAGTCTTCTGGAATACTTTCTCCAGTTCCTCCAGCTGCAAACTGGTGAAAGTTGTTCTGTGTCTCCTCTTCTTACTGCTGGAGACATTGCTGTCACACTTATCACCAAGTTCATCAAGTTCCCCCTTCTCCTGCATCCCTTTCACTGGGGACATCCTGAGATTGTTGCAATTGTCCATGGGCCTGCTCAGCTCCGTGTGAAGAGGCTGTCCTTCCACTTTAGTAATCCCATAGTTCACTATACACAAGGTGGGGGAGGGAAATAACTGGTTAAAGTGGGGAGGCTTTAAAATCAAGAGTTCATATAAAACAATTTCACAAGGAACCAGGTTCTATGTGGCTGCATATTTTTAATAAGAGGAAGAAAAATGTCTAATATTAACCATGGACAAAATAAAAATACTAAATCACATTGAATTTTAACTGAGAATTTTATCTGAAAATATAATTTAAAATCTTTCAGTGTAAGCAAACTTCATAAGAGTACTTCAGTATTTTTACTCTGCCACTACAGTAGTTAATAATCCATGAAATCAGCTTCAACTGGAGTTGTAGAGATAAGGAATCTTAGCCTAAAACAGATTTTCTTATAAGGTAAGTGGCATAAAGCTATTGACAAATGTGCCTTTAAACTTTGAACCAGATGTAAAAAACTCTATGCATATATGAAAATACAAAATAACTGTGAAGTAAATTAAATAGCTGCAAACCGACAAATCAAGAATCATATGAAACCGAAAATTATATTAATTTTACAAATTCAATAGATTCCATATACCTTCTCTTGGATTTGTAAAGTGGAATTGTTTCAAATTAAGTTTGTTATGGTTACAAAATACAGGGAGTTTCTGCAAAATATTAACTTATTAAGAGATCGTTTTATATACTTTGTGTAAGGATTGCAGGAACTATTTGTCTTTAGGTAAAATCCGAGTAGTAGAGATAAGAAATATTCTTCTGTAGTTTCTTAATAAGAAAAGAAAACATATCCTTTTTTAATTATTATTTTTCCCTATTTTTACATATCTCACATCACTGAAAAAAATTCATGCGATATGTTACAGGGTTTGAAAAGATTTTTTTTTTTTCTCTCAGAAACAGACAAAATAAATTTAAAACTCTATTGAAAATAAAATCTGCAAAGATGGCGAAAATCTACAAAGTAGTGTATGATAAGATGCTTAATTTGGGACTTTCTTACATTCTCAGTAAGTTTTTGTCTTTTAGTCCAAGATGATTTTAGCCAAACACAATTTTTAGATACTTACCATCAACACATACTCTGATAGGAAATGCCCCAAAGCCCCCAAGGCACACATTAAATGACCTTTAAGGAAAACTGCAATGTATAAATCAATTTTCTGTAGTTTTTTTTTTTTTTTTTTTTTTTTTTTTAAGTTGCGCTTGCAGAAATCTGACATTATTTCTTACAAACACATAAAAACGATGTTCTCTAAAATACTTCAATGCCTATAGGAAGTCGAAAAATGTAAGTTATTCTTAGTCTCATTTTTGCAGCTGATCTTAACTGTTTTCCGATGCTTCTCGGAAATATTTTTAAATTATTTTTTCTGTACTTGATTTTACTTCATATTGGAATAATGGGGAAAAAAATTAAATGTTTCAAAAATAAAACATTCCACATTCTCCTTGCCGATCAGCTAGGAAAAAAAACAAACAAACAAATAAACAAACCCATTTGTTTGAGTTAACCTGAGTCGTTTTCGGTCAGTATGAAGAATCACTATTACGCATTATGCAGTAACAAAAAAAAACAAAAAAAAAAAAAGTAAGACGGAAAGAAAAGGAAAAACAAACAGACACCAAAAACCTCGAAAACTCCACTAGCGTCTCAAAGACTTATTTGAAAGGACCAAGCATGACCAAATGACCTTCCGCTCCTCGCCGGGCAGGAGCGGTACGTGCCCGGTGTGCCGCCGCCACCGCCACCCGGGGCTGCGCTTCCCGAGCAGTTTCCTGTGTCAAAAAGCCGCTGCCTGCGGCAGGAGCGGGGCACGCCGCACGCCGGCCCTCAGCCTCGGCGACACGAGGAGCGGTCAAGGGCGGCTGGAGACCGGGCCGGGGCCGGGGCTGGGGCCGATACCTCCCGAGCCCGCCGGACACCGCCGGCCGCCGCCGTTCCGACACAGCGGTACCGCCGCCGCGGCTCTTCCCCGCCCGTTTTCTCCCCCGCCAGCCTATCGGTCCCCCGGGCGTGCGGCCCCGGGTCCGGGTGGGCTGTGCCTGCGTGCTCGGCGCTGCGCTTTCCGCAGCCGTGGAGGCGGTGGCGGGGGGCCATCCGAGAAAGCCGGCCGACAGAAAGAGCAGCAGTCAGAGCGGCAGCACTAAAAGGGAAAAGAGCACTTCTAAGTATGCAATCGCCTTTTCCCATTATTTGCTATGGTTATCGTTATCATTACTATTATTATTTACTACTACCTGACAGTCCCTAGCATGCAAGCACACAAAGGTGCTGCACAGCTGTCTTTGGTCTCCCTGTCCAGGAGAAGCACTGTCCTCCCCTGTACATCTCCAGGGAGGATAAAGAGCAGGAGCAAGAACCCTGGGATGGTGACTTACCGTTGTTGTCCTGGCAGGGTGATGTCCTCTCCAGCCTCACATGATGCTCTGCCCTTTGCAGAGGGTTGAAGGCCTGTACGCATTTGCTGCCTGACGTTTTGCTATAAAAGGACTCATTGTCCAAAGTTTCCATAACGTGCTCCAAAGTGCCTCCTGCTCCCATGTAAAAGTCACTGTTCTTGCTCGGCTGGCTCTTCAGAGCAAACTTCTCGCTCAGAAAATCCATAATCATCTAAGGCTGCTTGAGAGCCTCTTCCCTAGACAGAGGCTGGACTGTGAGCCAGGGAGGGAGGGAGAGTGGGTGAGTGGATGGGAGGGAAGGAAGGAGGGAGGGAAAGACGTTCAGAGCTCAGGGAGCTGTTTTTCCTCCAAGCCTTTGATTTGTCTTGTCTTGAAAGGGGGAACTCGAAGTTGCTCTTATATCTTGAAGCTCAGCAGGGCTCCTTATGCAACCTCCCATTTCTAATGAATATGAAAATAGGCAAGCAGTGTAACTCCACCCCAGGTCCCCCAAGACCTAATCTCAACACAGGAGGGAGTTCCAGGCCCATTTTCGACAGACAGATCTATTTCAGACAGACACACACAGGCATGTGAGGAGGATGAGGGGACACGAGGAGGGAGGGATGGAGGGAGAACACATGAAGAGGACATTTCCCCACTGAAACCTATTCACATTTCTCCAGGGATCCTGGACAGAGAGTAATCCCTTGTTTCACTCCCTCTCTCTCCCCTCAGCTCCCCGAGAGGCATAAAGCAAGGTAATTTCAGGGGCACATACCTTCAAGTAAAGGATCTTCTTTAATCAATTTGACTGATAACTCGGTAGCTACGGTCCTGTTCTCTGAAGCTGTAAAATTAAGAACCGGTGTTCCTTCTTTATCAAACAGCTCAGAAGTTTGGTCCTAGAGTTATAGAGAAAGAAATATTATAGGCAGTTGTTTATGTAGAGGGAATGGAAAGCAGAGGAATTTTAAACTAGAAACCTCTCACATTAGAAAGTGGACTAAAAAAGAATTTGGCTGCTATCAAACAGACCTCCAGCCTGCCTCTGCATGTGTGTGCAAAGCAGTTAAAACCATCCTTAAATTTTAAATCTCCTGAAATATTACCACTGCCCACTTGAAAACAAAATACAGTTTCTAAATCAAAGTATTAAAACAAAGTCTTAGGTAATAAAAAGAAAATTACATGAGCTATATATGTGTGCATTCCTATGGATATTGAAAAAAAGCGGGTGGTTTTCCACCCAAAGTGTAAGCTTTGAAGTGTTGAATTCCTTGGTCCTTTCCACATGGACAGGATTTAAAACACAGGCAAGGGAGAGATAGGGAACTATTTAGAAAAGGCCCAAACCGTGGAAAAGAGCTGCTCCCTGCTTCCTGGTGAAAGGAATACTTGTTGCAGTAAAGTACAACCGAGTCTGCAGTCACTCCGGATGAGTATTTCAGTATCGTGAGCCCGAGTTTGTCTGTTCTACGTTAGAAATCGATTCAGTGGGACTTCCCCCCTGTCGGGGTACAAGAGAAGCTTTAATGACCGCTAGAAGTATAGGTGCAGTAAGGCCCAGCCGTGGCTGCTGAGCGTCTTGTAGATCTTTCCTTCGAACACAGAAGAAAGGTGAAGAGAAGGCCAGTTTAGGACTGGTCTCTAGTTTGATATTTTCTCGGAGAAAGGGGTATCTAATTGAGGGATGTTTGTTTCAGCTACGAGTCGATTAGCTATGGGAGTCACCCGACACACATACAACCTGCCCTTCTCTGCCATTCCTCAGAGCCGGGCTCCGACCTCCGCATCTCCGTGCCGTTTTTCAGTGTTACCTGACTCCGACACTGGCCTGGGGCTGCGGCAGGCGTGGGTCCCGGCAAGGCTTCCTGGACGGTCTCCGTGCCCCCCCGGCCCCACCGGGGAAAAACAGAGAGGTGGAGCTCGGGGACTTGGGGTTGGTTGGGGAGGGTTCGGGGACGGGAGTGCTGGTTTGCCCGCCTGGGGGGAGGGAGAGTTGGAAGCGGTTCCCGTTAGCTTTCGGGTAAAGGGGAAGGGGCGCGGAGAGCGAGTGATGCCCGTGGTGCGCGGCCAGGTGCGACAGGAGTCAGCCCGCTGCCTTTCCCGGGCGATGGGATATCGGATCTCGCAATACCCTCTCCAGGAGCAGTTCCCCTCCCCTAGATTTTTCTTGAAGAAGCAGAGTGTTTCCTCCTTGCACCTTTTGAAGCAACGCCTGCTTCAGACACAGGGAAATAGACCCTCTCCCTGCCCCCGCCCCCCGCATCTCCGTGTGCTGGTGTTTCGGCAGCTTGTTTATAACTATGCCTTAAAAGCACTAAATGCCTAGGGGGAGGGAAAAAAAGGAGGGGGGGAAGGAACTCTCGGTGTCTTTTAAATGAAAGACACATGCAACATTGTTGCAGCCTGCAATCCACTTTTATCCCAATAAATGTCCCTCTTTAAAGGCAGTTATTAAACTCCAGGGGAGCCGAGGACAAGGAGCATCTCATGTGCCCGTGAAAACAAACCAAACCAAACAAAACAAAAACACACACACACAAAAAAAAAAAAAAAAAAAAAAAACAACACAACAAACCAAGAGCTCCCATCAGAGCTTTTTCTAGAGAGGCTGTAGGCAGAGCTGGTGCCCGCCCGCGGGCACACGCGTGTCCCGCCGGCGGCGAGGGGCCCCTCGTCAGCGACGGCTCTCGCTCCCCGCCGGGCGGCCCTGGGCATCCGCGCATCCCGGCAGCGCGCAGTTCTCCGCCCTCTCTCCCTTCCTTCTTCCCGGGGGACCTGGCCACCCCGGTGACTGCGGCTAACCCGCGGTGCGGTGAAAGCACTGGACACGGATGGGGACCAGGCTCGGGGCAGGCTACCGCGTCTTCTGTGCTCTTCCGCCCGCCGCCACTCCGCCGTGAAAGAAAGACCCCTCTCCCAGCGTCTTCGCCCCGGTGGTGACTCCGCTCACTTCTCCCCCTGCCATTGCAAAGCGCTCCCCGGCGGCATTAACGCCGTGATTTATATATGCGGTTACGATATCTGAATATTAAAGATACAGAGTGACACAAATGATAACAGGACCTTAAAATACATTCCACTCCCCAGGAATATAAATAAATAAATAAATAAATAAATAAAGAACAGAGTGGTTCCACATCATTGTTAGCTCCAGGGGCCAAAAATCCTCCTCTCATTTGCCTCTGCGCAACCCAGCTGACTTCAAAGGGACGGAGAGATGTAACCTAGGGGAGAATTGGCGCCACGTATGGCATTCGTTCTCCTTTAAAGAAAGCTGACTTCAGCGGGCTAAAAACATTTAAAAGGGGTTAGATAGATCCCAGGGGAGAAGGCGGCAAAAGGAAAATAAAATTTTTTAAAAATCCTGTGCTGAGGTGTGATGGCTTTGAAAAGCATCTTTCTTCGGGGACTGACTCCCTCCGCCAGGCAGCCCGGTTATTAAGAGTTGCGTGCAGATGTGCCGCTGTGTTTCCAGAGATGGAGTATCTCCTAAACCTTCTGTGAAAGGGTGTTATGTGTGATGGGAGAGACGTTTAATGGCCAGAGGTGGTGTGAAGGAGCTCGCCCCTGCAGTGCATAGAAGCTCCTCGGGGGAAGCCTGTCCCCTGCGATAAGCCGGGCGCTTAAATCGCGGGGGATGACCATCTCGGCACAAGCGGGGCTCTCCTGCGGGGAAGGCGGGCTGCCTTCCCCCCTCCGACTTCGCATTCCTCCCCTTCCTGAGTTCAGAAGTTACTGACACAAACGTAGGAATGAGGATCCCGCATAAATCGCAAGCGTCTCGCTGCCGAAAAAAGTGAACAGATTTAGGAAAAGTAATGTGCGAGTCCGATGTCTGACCCGCACGGTACGAGACAACCCGCCCTGGACAGGGTGGTCGTTACTGGGTTACTGGTTGCTGGGTTACTGGGTTACTGGGTAGTGATGGTCGTCACCGGGGTCATTACCCCAGCTAATGCTGCCGCTGCTGCTCTGTATGAAAGTTTCCAGCCGAAACAGTGTTACTACATGTTTGAGGGATCTCCTCAACAGTTCTCTTCACATTCTTGCATTTGTTTAAATAAAGTGAAAACGGCATCAAGACGGGCAGGGTCTCCCTTCCAAATGCCCAGGAAACCCTATTTCCCCGTCCTTCCTCACCATTTCTAATACTGTTTCTTAAATATGAATGTCAAAAAAAAAAAAAAAAATCCTAATCTATTTTACACCAACACTTCTTTTCCCTCCAGAAAAGTTACAACGCGAAATTTATTTAGGAAGAAATCAACGCTACCAGGAACTGGACTAAACGAATGTTAGGAGTGGTGTTTGCTTCCATCCACATGCACACACACCAGTTATCCAGGAAAATGGAAATGGAAGCTATGAAGACGAGATACGGGTGTTCTTGCGGGAGAATAGTCCCTGCAGCGAGGGGCGGCTAAGGGCTGGAAGCAGGGGAAGAAGTGGAACGATGCATTTCCTTGACTGGGATCGAGTACCCCAACAGCCGCGGGATGAAGGAGGGTCCGTGAAATACGAAGAGAACTGTCTGTTTCGAAAAACAGGTGCTCAAACGGTTCGGTATTTCCACAAGCTTTCCGTTTCCTTTGCCAAGACTTCACCTGGTTACTCATTTCACGTTCAGACCCTCAGATATACTACATTAAGTCACTTCAGGAGTCAAGCTACAGAGAGAGCCTCCGAGAGACTAGAGCCTGCTCTTCATCGCCTGGACCTGCGGAGGCGAAAGAAGGTGTAAAAAGACACCCGGCAACTCGCTCCACATCTCCCTCCCCGCGGAATGTGGCAAACTGCAAATTACAGATCCAAAATCTAGCTTGGTTGAGTTATAATTTTCCAGACATCCTGTTTGTGAGGAGCATCATGTGAAGTATTCTCACTGCCAGGAAAAAAAAAAAAAAAAAAAAAAGTGCAACGCATTTCAATGAACAGTGAATGAAGTTGAGTTTTGGGGGCTGTTATAATATTTTGTTTGATTGTTTTGTTGGTTTGTTTGAGTTTCTTTTTTGTGTGTGGTTTTTTTAGTGTGCTTAGGGGTTTCTTTTCTATGTGTGTGTGTGTTTTCTTTTTGTTTGGTTGGGGTTTTTGGTTTTTGTTGTTGTTTTGGTTTTTTGTTTGTCTTTTGTTGTTGTAGTTGTTGTTGTCGTTTGTTGGTTTTTTTTTTTTTTTTCTGTTGTTGTTTGTTTCAGTATGTTAAACATCACTATCCATAATGCCTAAAAGTAACGATCGTACTTCAGGTCTCCTCAGTCAGGCTGCAAATAAGTGCCGATCTAAGCCCCGTTTAACGAACTTTCTTCCTAAAGGGCAGTTTTTGTTCACCTAAGAAAACAAACAAAAATTAGTTCTAGTGTGGGTGGGTAGCCTTCAGATATTCCGCTAAGAGGGGAAGTGTTTAATTGAGATCGTTTGGAGTGACTTACCAAAACCTGTATTTTCAAAGATAATTGAGATCGTAGGAGCAAATCGACTACACTTCTAGTCGGCAATTTAATGTAAATTTTGTGTGCGCAGAGGACGAGACCGTTGAGCCCCGCTCACCTCGCACAGGGAAGGTAATGTGTCGTTTCTCGTTACGCTGGGCCCGAGCCTAGAGCCTTTCCCAGCCAGACTTGACGTTCAAGCCCTCTCAGTTTTTGTCCACAAACCAGTCAAACCGTAACGACAGCAATCATTTCACGGTTCCTGCAGTTTGGCGCTTTGACAGTACCTCAGCTGTTTGGGAGGTTTTCTATATGACACCTGCAGAGATAAAATGAGGATTTCGTGTTCCTCAAAAGCCTGTTCAGAGGGAAGACAAGAAGCTGGTGAATGGGAAGGTTCTCCCGTCCCTCTCTGCCCGTTAAGAAAGCGGGATTGCTGTCAGAGCTGGGCGAACCTCGACCATTTTCTTCTTGCAACACGTAATGAGTCTTCTTAAACAGTCTAACGTTTCTTTCAACACAAAATGGAATGAGATAATATTTAGTGTGTGGATTTAATCTTAGCCCCATAGGAAATCTTAGCAGAGATGCTCTATAAAAGCATTAATCTCTTATCTTGATCTAGTTCAAATTGTAATGAATCCTACTTACATATGTGCTATAAAAACAAATCCTACAAGAATTTAATCTATGCTTTATTGGGCTGCTATTCAAGTTTAGAAAGGATTTGAAAGTTGGGCCATGGGACTCAAAGCCCTGTGCAGTTTGTCACCATCAGGAAGAAGAGATCTGCTCCTAAAGTTGCTTCTGATATTTTGCTCCGAATAACAGTAGGATCCGGGTTTCCACTCGGGATCAGAGGAAAGACAGGCACAGCCCGCAGCCGGAGATGGCACGGGTCCTGGGAGCCGTCCGTCCCATTTGCCTTTACGGGGACACAAACCTGCCGCCTGAGTTAGACGAGCCGGGCTTGTGCTCCAGGGCTTGCTCTGTGAAAGCCAAATCCTCCCCCTAACCGCTCCGCCATGCTTTCCAACAAATTATGAAGACACATGCAAGGCAAAATACAAACGCCGTTCTTCTTATTAAAGAAAGAGACGTCTTAAGGGGGAAAAAAAAAAAAAATCCAAACTCGAAAAAGCTCACTAGTAAATTATGCAGTTTGTTACGGGTGGACATTTACTTCTCCCCACCTCCCTGGGAATTTATTTCCAAGGAGGGGACGGTCCCCCAGAGGAATTCATTAAGAGTTTTAAGAGCAGAAGCCTAACTAAGTAAAGTTGGGGTTCGTTGTGTGGGTTTTCTTTTGGGTTTGGTTTTTTTTTTTGGTGTGGGGTGTTGTGTTTTGTTTTGGTTTGTTGTTATTGTTGTTTGGTGTTTTTTTAACTAAGGACACCCTCTCTCTCTCTCTCTCTCGTCGCGAACCGACTGACCGCTGACTGTAGAGCCCTGAGCATTAGCTTACCTCTGCAAACGAGCAAACGAAAAAAAAAAAAACAACCCTTCTCTGCAAGCTACGCGGTCTTCCCTGCTGGCAGTTTGATTAATATTGGGACAATTCCGAAAATATACTGACTACGTTACCGGAGCGACCCCGAGGCTCTGAATCTATCGAGGGGCCTGGAGAGTGTGTGGGGGACTGCCTTGTCATTCTCAGATGAATTGATTTCTTCTAAGGCATGAAATATGGGTCGACATTCTGGTTTCTAAGCACGAAGCTAAAGGAAGGTGTGAGACAGAAGGGACAGGGGCTAAGAAATAGATCCCTGTTCAAGTTGGAGGCACTAACAAACGGATGCATTGAACTGCTTTGACAGGGACTGTTGGTTTTCAAGGCTAGCTCTTTTGAAAGAGCTTGTTTTTTCCTTTTTTTTTTTTTTTTTTTTTTTTTTTTTTTTTTT
>JANVCC010000010.1:44205059-44299036 GCA_025345505.1 Todiramphus chloris collaris | reverse complement strand
TTTTTTTCCCTCAATGCGATGTGTGCTAGATTCGATTCAAAATGTGTAATTCAGCGATGCTGAAAGCCACAGAGCAATTTTATCCCGGTCTTTCAGCACCCGGCTCTGTACAGTCTCAGCCTTATTTTGTTCTTTGCTGAGAGCTGCCTATATCTTTTCAAAAGCTAGCGCGCATTAAGGAGCATCTATACCCGAGTCTTTAGAGCCCTTTTTACCAGAAACGCTAGATGAATACAAAAAAGGACTTAGTGGTTAACCGATATGCTGCTAGTATTTCATCCACGGGCCTCCTCTTCCTCCTCCCCTTTTAAGACTTCAGGTCTTGGAAAAACAACATATTTTAAGCTTTCCACACAAATATTGATATTGGCAAATAAAGTCAGCCCCCAGCCTATGGTTAGAGACAGTCTTCTTTTTGTTTCTACCCCGGGCAATCAAAATTAATCCACTGTATTACAAATTGCTTCGGAATATTTCACTTTCCCTGACAAAACTCGTACCTGGCATATGTCACTGTAAGAGAACTTTCCCCTAGCCCGTTTATGTGGTGCTTGTTCCAGAGGGTATCGAGCAGATGGGATGTGGGGACATGACCTAGCAGGAAAGTCTCTTGTCTGTGTCTGTGTTAGTGCTGGGGCACGGGGGTTGTTACCACGTAATCATGTAAAGTGAAGGTGGGGTAAGCGTGAAGCCTTACCTCGCCTCCTGCTTGCAGGGCAAGAGGTACCTGCGAAGAGAAAGCGAGTCGCCCCATGGACCACTCGACACCACAGACAGCGCATCCTTCCAGACCAGGGGCAAGTCATTCCCGCACCGCCCCAGTCGAGGCTCTGATCTTAACTCGGCACTTGGCCAAGATGCACATGATGTGAACGCAACAATCTCCCGAGCCTTTACCTGCAAGTAAAAGCGAATGAAAACGGCACCAATATGAAGGGGCTGCATGAAACGTAGCTTTTTTGTTTTGGTTCGGTTTTTTTTGTGGGTTTTTTTTGGTTTTTTTTGTTGTTTTTTTTGGTTTTTTTGTTTAAGGCGCAGGTATCAACACGGCTGAACCCACTGTGAATAATGAAGCCGTTGCTCGTAAAATGGGAAACGAACGTATGTCATAACTTCACAGAGAGATGTCTCCGAGCTCCTCCGGAGCGGGGCCGCAGCGCTGCCGCTCTCGGGGACGACGCGGCTCCAGCGGCACGAAGCTCCCCTGCTCGCCACCCGGTAGTTTTCACAGAAACCGCCAATTAAGAATAAACTGTCACAAAAGAGAAAAGGACACCAGAAATTACCACTTACTGAGACTGCGTGGTCCATATATTTATTCTCTTCTCTCCTGTCGCTTTTGTTTGTTTGTTTGTTGTGTTTGGGTTTGTTGGGGTGTTTTTGTTTGTTTCTGTTTGTTTTGTTTTATTTTGTTTTGTTGTTTGGTTGGGGTCGTCCCCCCCCCCCCCCCCCCGCGGCACGCCTTCTTTTCCCACATTAACGAAATTGTCGTTTAAAGGAAAATTTCTGGACAACTGTATTAAATGGCACAAATGGCAACTTGGCAACTTAAGAGTCAAGATTGCAGCTGACTTGCGTTCTTGAAACGAATAACCTCTCGAACATCCTACACATGGTAATGGTGTCAGAAAACATGCCATTTTGATGGGACAGCTCATATCTAATAACCGGAATGTAGCAGGAAATTTTTTTTTTTTTTCTTTTTACGTTCTCTTTCTCAGTGTGGCTCACAAGCACAGACAATTAAGCTCACTTGAAAGAGAGGCATTCATCCTTTATTAGAATTTTAACAAAATAGTTATTGAGATCTCTCTTAAAAACCTGTCTTGTACCTCAGGATACTTGTACATGTTGTCTGTGGTTCAGCTAATTGGGGGTGTTTATTTATATTCATGCTCGAAGAAATACCTGGTGGGGAAAAAAAAAAAAAAAAAGAAAAAAAAAAAAAAGAAAAGAAACCTATGGTTTCTTTGTCTAAGAGTAATTTAACAAATGAAAGCACTAGGAATAAAGAAAACTCGACTCAGCTATTAATAAACACTTTTTTTTAATCACGTCTTAACTTTTTGAAATCGTCATTGGCTGTTAGCAATACAAAATGCTCTTACCTACTTGCTTATTGCTAAAAAAATATCTTTAGCCAGATAGAGATTTTGCATCTACTTGGATATTAATTAAGGCTTCCTTAGTGTTTAATGCAAAAAAACCCTCAAACCCCCTCAAGCAGACCCTAGCTATATAAATCAACTGAGAAACTAAGAAAAGGTTGCTAACTCCAAATAAATCTATAATTCAAATGAAGACCCAGAGAGGACCAAATGATAGTCCTTGGCAGCTAGGTATGTGCTAACCTCTTGTCACAGCATCTATGTCACCAAAATAGTGCAGGAAGTGCATCTGTGCTCATGAAGAACAATCCATTTGTCGAACTGCTCTGCAAATAACAGTGCAGTTCATAATGTCATTCATTTCAACTTCCAGTTCTTGTAAGGATGGACAGTCTGGGGCAGTTACACAATATTTCTGATAAAAAATTATTTGAAAATGTAGTCCCTGTCTATTTGCCATCATGGAAATTCATTAACATGCCTCCAGTAGAGATTTTAGTACTAACAAACTCTCAGCACAACTTGGCACCCAGAAGATGCCTTGAGGATGTATCCAAGGATGTGTGGCCAGTATTTCCCTGTGCACTATCTACTTTGAAAAACAGGGAAGCAGTTCTCCACAAGACCCAACAGCTGCTTTAGACCGGTCCATTTTGTTACTTGCAGGCCATACATATGTCTTTAGGCGTATTTTTCTGCCTCTGTGTGAGAAAAAAGAGATGTCCCATTCCTGCTTAACCATAGCTATGTCCATGACCAGCTGGCATCCCACTGTCATATATCCCACGGTCTCTGACAAGTGCTGCAGTAGTTCACTATGGAGCAAGATTTCCACTAAGACCTTATTCAATGATGAAATCAGCAGTGAGTAGGATTTGTCTGCTTTCCACAGACTGTTACTAGTCACAGCTCCTATACTTTTTGCACCTCCTATAAAAACAAAATTAGTTTACTTGTCTCTTAACAAAAAACAAAGTTTGCTGGCTTCCCCTCCCCCCCCAACCCCAGCTAGTACAAATATCTTGGATCTCAGTGATACCAGGCTATTCAATTTTTTTTATAATATGGTTGAGTTCCTTTTCTGCTTTTTTGGGCCCATGAGGGATACTTTTGATACGTGTTTTTCTCCTTAAAGAAAAGCATATTAAAATAGCACAATGTCCCAGCATATTAGCTTGGCTTCTGTTAATGCTAATAGGAGTAATCTCAGTATGTATCAATGAAAGCCTGTACCTCCATAAATATACGTTGCCATTATCATGCTGATATGCCACTAAAATGAAAAGGGTATTAACTAGTATATTCCTCATAGTGCGTACAATAGTTATAGTGGGAGACCAAGTGATGGTTTTGCATCTGTGTGTCTGAGGCCAGTTTTAAACACCATCTGTGCCGTGTTTTTGAAAAATGTAAACACTATGTACAGGGGACACTCCTTTAAGGAAATACATGCTTGAATAATAGGATTATTAATGTTTAACTATTTACTGAGTCAAAATGTGACACCAACTCATCCTGCACCAAAGCAATGTCTATGCTGTAGATGCATCGGTTCCCTGATATCTACAGGTCTGTTAAAACAAGAAATCTATTTGAGCAATAATCTTTGGAGTTAACACTGTTGCTATTTAACAGGGACTTAACAACCAAGCAGGAAAAACTGCCCTTTATTCAATGAGAAACATTTCCTCATAATGTTTTATCATTCAGATGTCGGTTATCTGAGTACCATTAACACCTCATTCTCATTCAGAGTATGCAATTTGGGGAACATTTTTTTCTGTCACAGCAGGTAATGATGCTCCTAATGCCACCATTCAAACCACAGAAGGGTTTAAAAAACTACTGTGCAGACCTTCGGGTAAGTTGCACACAAAGACAATTCAAGCATCTGTTCATGAGAGCTTGCAGAAAGCTTTTCAGTTCCATTTGGTGAATGACATTCATCAAAGGATCAATGCATAAATGTACCTTGGTTGTTTCATTATCAGTCTTGAATGAACACTTTTCTACATTTCTGAGACTCAAGCTTCACACATCCAAGGAACATTTTTTAAAGAGCTTATTCACATGAAGCCCCTTCTCCCTCATATTAAAGGATCTTCAGGGAATAGAAAAATGTGCCAAGGATATGGTGATAGTGAACGACAAAGGGGTCTGGAGCACCACAAAGGCAACAACACATTTAGAAACATGCAGGTTTTGTGGATTTGTGGTGCAGTTTTTGCTGGGTTGTCTCTGTGACTTACACCAATATCAGAACAGATTGCCACAGAAACTTACTTTTAAGAATATGTTCTTGTCCTAAATAGGAATTGTTATACTGGGGGGTAGGGGTGAAGGGGAAAAAGAAAAGAAAGAAAAAGAAAAAAGAGAAAGAAAAATGAGAGAAGAAAACTCAAGAAGAGAATCATGAAACAGCTTTCTGCTATGGACAAGAGGGCTTGAAAAATCCATGTCATAATTATGTCACCATGTGTAGCATTTGTGTTACTTCTGTCCTTACAAACTATTAGATGTGACTATGAACAACAGGCATTTGCCCAGATTTAGGTTTGCTTCACCTTCGTCCTGAAAGCAATAGTCTTTCTGCTAGCTTGAACAGAAGTTGCACCTTGCACATTTATCCATATTTGACCAGATACACTGTATTCTTAAAAATATGTGTTAGATACAATAATAAGACATCATCCTTTTATACATTGCAATGTTACATAATGAAAAGAGTAGCAAATTTTGGCATACTTTGTAACTTAATTGGTTTTTTTGGGTGTACTACTTAACCTATGCAGGACAAGATCAACTTATGGAATAGCAGGCTAAGCATATGATGAACCTGAAAAGGCATGTCAGTGAACATTGTCACTCCAATATGTAATTTGATGAATTGTATCTTAAAAAGATACTATTTTCTCTTTGAAAAAATAAAATTATTTTGAAAATGTTGCCAAAACATTTTACTTCAGCTTGGAGGTATTTCTCATTCAGAACCACCTGGAAAGCAAGAGATCAGGTATGACAACTTACATACAGCAGATCTTTTTTTAGATATAGATGATATATAGAAAGATTTATGAAATCTGAAATACATGTATCTCTTATTTACAGCTGTGGTGATGTGCAGTATATTATGGACACTCTAGATAGAGGGAATAATCTTCGAGAAGCATTAAACTGTGAACTGCTTGATTTTGCATTTTGATATCCAGTTAACACTTTAACAGTGTCCAGTATTTATGGACCACATTGCTACCTATAGTAGCAGACATTTTGAACTAAAAGTTTTTCTTACAAAACCTATATACTTCATGACACAAATAAAATCACAGTAGCTCCAGTCTTTGGGGATGACATTTAAAAATCATTATATAGCAGATCTGGAAATTCAATTTAGAACTTACTACATCAATTAGGAAATTAGATAACTTAAGCATCTTAGGATATTTTATACCCTGTAGACAACCACAGCATTTCTAGTCATGGCGAGCAAACTTCACTGATCATCATTCCTAAAAAAGGTAAATAAATCTTTTCTGAAGTAGGCTGCACTGACTTTTGAGAAGTAAAACAGTATTAAAACCAGTATGCAGATTCAGATGAATGAGGAAATGGAGGTTTTGATGGAGGTTTTCTATGAGATCTTTTAATCTGAAAATGAATGTAAGTATTCACAAAAATGGAGAAAACTGCTTTCAATCCATTGTCCTATGTGTATGTTAGCATAAAAAGCACCTCAAAAAACAATGTCATATGTAATTTGAGTATATGTTAAAAACAGCCACAACATAAGAATTTATGTTCTTTACTGACTAAAGTTTCAAGGCCCATTACCCTCCCTCCCCACCTCTCTCAGTCTGTAGGGGGTTGAGGCTTCACAATATTGGACAAAAGTAGATGAGGAAATACCAAAGACAGACTTCTCTAGATCCAATTATCAACTTCTCTCAAAGTGGAAAACATTACAATAATGCTAGACTTCAAGCTTGAGGAACATTTTCTGTCCTGTATGTGGATGGACAAAGCATTCATTAGAGTTAGATACCCAGGAAAACCTGAAAAAGTATTTATTTATTCTCTTTCTGTAGATCTCCTTGAACCACCAAAGTTTTACATACAGGTCTGAAGGAGTCTGGCTAGATGAAAAAAGTTGGGTAAACAGTGTCATGTAGATATGTTTCATTACTCCACGACAAAATGAGAACTTAGTATTTTTTTAACCCTCTAGGAAAATGTTAGAAGTCTTTGAAAGTATAAAACCGTAACATGATGTTTTATCATATTATGATCATATTTTAGGATGAAAGCTCTAGAGGACTTCTCATATTACTAAAATAGATAAATACATCCCTATCATTTGTAGGTTGCTGTGAATTTTTGCTGCTTCAGTGGAATATTCTAACCAGACTTCTCTAGGAATGGCATTGTTGGCTGCTATAGCTCACAACACAATTTACAAGCGTGTATTTCATTTGTGAGAAAATGAGAATTCAGTGTTTTGATATGTGCCATACATCACACGAACTATTATTACATTTGCACATCTCAACCAGTTCTTATAAGCAAGACTAAATTTGTTCACAATCTCTGTAGAGTTAATCAGTTCTGTACTCTACACCACATGAACATATAAGCAAATGAAAACACAAACTATGATAACTTACTGACAGGTATAAAATACTTTGCCCCCCCCTAAAAACAAAAAAAATACCCTGACCACTGTAACCATGTAAAATGAAGTAAGTCAAATGTCGTTAACTGAAACTGTTTATACTGGTAATAAATGAGAATCCATAAATTTATCTTCACAGCCTTAAAAAGAAACAGCTTTCCATATGCTCTCCATATTTGATTAAATCAACTAGTTAAATTATGTCCAATATTCAGTTAGTATTTTTACGCTTTTGTCTTTTTTTGCCTGCTCCCCATCCTCCGCTGAGCTGCACTGGATGGTCTTGAACTGATATCTGTTCTTTATGAGATGGACCGAAACATGATTTTTCTGGAGCAGATATATTCTTTTCTAAACAATAAACAGATATGTGAAATTAAAAACCAACCAGACAAAACTCCCTAAATTTCTTTGAATCATATTCTTTGGAAGATAACAATATATATTAATGTCTAATTCCATAGCATACAACTTTTATAATTATGTATTGCTTACTGTTTTAAAAGGAATAGAAACATTTCCACTAGGTAGTACTTTTTAAAAACCAAACTCCATATCAAAATAGACAGTAAAATTACTACACAGCATTATTGTACTTTTAAGTGTGTCACTATCTGTCCATTTTGAACATATTTTAAACACATGTAGAGACATGCAATGCTTTTGATACAGAATCTGGTAACATCTTTCATCCTTCAAGTGGATGGAGAACTAGTTCAGAAGATACATATAATTAATATGTTATTGTTACAATACATTAGACCAAATAAAAGAGAGATTTAGATTTCTCTTTTTTTTTTTTTTTTTTTTTCCAAAACCGGGAATACTTAAACTGTGATGCTGAATGGTGCTACAGCAAGTTTAGGTACATATAGAAATACGTGAAATAAATGCTTTAATTGTCATGCATACAGACACCAGAGTAATTTAGACAACACTTCCTACAAAATACTTTAGACAATTACTTAAATAAAATAACCAGGTCAGTAGACCTGACCAAAGGTATGATATTTATTTTACACAAACCAACACTTTATAGATGAAAATATATTTCTTAGATATCTGTAAGGAAGAAAACATCCGTGGAAGAATAAAACAAAGCTTAAATCATATGACTCCATATAGGTCTATCTACTACTACAGACAACATAGGTATAAATTTCAACACAGTAAGAACTTTTTTGTTTTCTCATGGATGCTTTTCTGTAGTCTGTTAGATCTAAATGTCAGGAGCTTTTCCCAGGCTACAGTTCTCTTTTTTATTGAGTTTTAAATTATTGCATATGTATTTTACTAAATAATTCTCCCTTTTTGCAGTAAAGAGCTTTCAAGTATTTTTGTCATCACCACGTTCATTTTCTTATGGCTCTACAGATGTAGTCAACTGCTTGGGGTTTTTTTTTTCTAAAAATAGCTTATTTACTGTACAAGCTGATAAAGGTTTAAAATACTAATGTCCTGCCTTTACAGGATTCCCAGTTTCCTTGCCTTTGGATCTTTTTATTTGACACCTCAAATAGTGGCAGATATCTCTAGTGCAGAAAGGGTTTTGCTAAAGAGTGAAGAATCAAGTAATTTAATCAAGCAGTAAACTCTCCATTAATTCTTTTGACTGGGAATCATAACATATTAACCAAAGACTTAAACCCTCAAATTAGTAAATTAAGTGGTTAATTAGTGAATCTCCAAAATAAATCTAACATGGTAATAATATTTTTAAAATTGCATCCCTTTAATTTAAAGAGAAGTTTTCTGAAGTTGCAAACATTGTTAAACAACAAAAAGTATTAATGCTGGAATATACTCTTTGCTAAAAAAAAAAAAAAGGAAAATAGATATTACACATTTAGACTGGAAGAAAAGTTTGGGGACAATTTTTGCTTGAGACTAACTTTTCTATACACCCATATCCAAAGCTCCGTCTATGATAACGGTAAACTAGACATACCAGTAATTATTTCTATACTTTGACAAAAAAATATTTTGTATTACATTATTTTTAAAACAGAATGAATACAAATGCCAGAACAAAGCCATAAATAATAAATTTGAAAATTAGTTTTAAAGAGATAGAGTCAATGTAGCAAAAGAGGAAGTCAACCACATCCTAATTGCCTAATCTGTATAATCTCTGGACTAACAATCTCAATTGCTCATGAATCTGTCTGTACTGTTAAATATGATTTTCATAATGGACTTCAGAAATCTGTAAATGTAAGTTTTATGGCTTTCTTACATATAATTATATGTAATTCATTGTAAGGGATATATTGCCCTTCCATTACTATCGAAGGTACATTATTATTCCTAAAAAAAAAACCAAAACCCAAAAATAACCCCAAACCAAGACTTGCTGTACTTTGCTACAAGAAACTTGTGAAAAGTCTTCATAAATTACTAACATGTGCTTTTGTTTTGTCAGAATAATGGCTATATCTGCCATACTGTGAATTGTGCTTGTCTAAACTTCAGAGTCCAAAGTTCACTTTTTTTTTATTTTTAATTTTTAATTGTAAACTGATTGTTTAGACAGTAGTACATATAAGATGTTTGACAAAACAACATTTCAGATGTCTGTGAGAATCATAGTTCAGGATTTGTAGGCCCTCAGTAATAGAGTAGGATTACTTCCTTAGGCTCAATGTATTTTCACAAAATCCCAGATAGTCTAAAGATATAAACTCTTTGCTCCCTTGAACGCAGGCTTAGCAAATCAAAGGCTATCCCGAAGTCTGACAGTCACAGCTCTCTTTATCTAGCCTGAGGTGCTGGTTAGATTTCCTCAGGTCTGCTTTAAACTTTACTGTACAGTAGTGACCTAGACAAACCGAATCGTAGCACAGATAACCGTGTTCTTTCCTTCCATCCTTCACACAGTTCTCAGCACTTTCAGACAAATAAATAAATCCATTATAGGGAATCATCAGCTAATATAGAATGAAGTATCAACTAGACAGGTTTGTTGTAAATCACTGCAAATCACTCCCTTTGTATTTCCCATCTTTGAAATTGGCATAATTATGTTTGCTCTTCTGAAGGCACTTTATTATATCTACTAAATAGTACTAAGAGATGGGTATTATTATAAGCATTGCTGTTCCAGTTATCAGTGTACCTGGAGTGACAAAAGACAACTGGCATGGAGATCCAACACCCTATTCCCTGAAGAACTGTCAAACACAGATACGAGTCAGACCAGCATAAAAGCATAATGAAGCTTGCTTACACCTATTCACATTATACCTATTTTTCAGACATTATCATTACAGACTGATAGTGGCTTAAATGTTAATTTTGATTGAAAAAAGCAAAAGTGACACAAAAAAAGTGTCATAAAGCAAAGAAATACCTCTTTTACAACAAAGGTATTGTTAAAATATAGAAATTATTTTATTGCAGTAATTTCCCCTAGAGTTTAATGTAAGAACAAATATAAAGCAAAATGAAAATATAGGAATAGAATGCATTGTAAATATAGGACTTACCTGATTTATCACACATACCCAGAAATTAACAGGCTAATTTTTAATTCATGTCTTTTGCTATTTCATTGAAAATCTAGGTATGAACACTCTTGTTATGAAGTAAGAGAGGTTTTGTACTTACATGTAAAGTAAGCATCTAGGTAAAGTCTTGCAAGAAGCAAATTTTTTATATATAAATTTAAACTAAACCTCAGCTATTTTGTTGTCAATATCTATGTTTACCAGAGGTTTTCTGATTCCACATTATTCAAACAGGCAATTATTTTCTACAGAAATATTCAATAAAGACAGTTCCTTTATTAAATAGAAAATTGTCCAGATTGCGGGGATGACGGAAGACAAGAAAGTCTGGTAAGGGATGACAGTCCCACTTTGAATTAAGAGACTGAATCTAGAAACGTTCCTTAAGACCAGTCTCATAAAAAAAAAAAAAAAAAAAATCGAAACAACCCTCCATACTAGCAAACAAAACATATTCAAATGAATAGATAACCGATTCCTTATTATATTTGTTTCACTTATATTTGTCATCTTTACTTATATTTACTGTGCTTTACTTCTCCTTGGATGTAAACACATTTATACCTGCTCAGGGGAAGTTGTGTAATTTTACCACTTTATGAACTTTCTTTATTTTAAGGGGAGAAAATAATAAATAAAAAGTGGGGAGGATACTTAGCTCAATGTAAAGAAAAATAAAACAAAGATTCACCAAAAAAGCAATGCTTGATAGTGAATGAAAAATTTTGTATTTTTTAAATATTCTACCAAGCATATACCTGAAGTGCTGCAAAGTCAGATATTCAAGCATTATTAAAATATTAAAAATCTCCATGAGATCTTTTAACTATGCTTCAAGGTGTACTTCATTTGAAAGTCTTAATTTACACTTCAATATTATTTTTGAGAGAGCATATAACTTTCTCTTACAGCATTACTGATGATGTGAACAGTTTTTAAAGCAAGACTGAATTTTTAATACCTCTATTTTTCCCCAAGCTGCAACGTGTCTTGCAAATGAAAACTTTGCATATTAGCATATATAAGTGAATAAAAGTACTATTATCAGAACTTCTTGACTGGTAAAATAAAAGGTGACATTTATAGTCGCATTGTGTTACAGAGAACTGTAAGCTATATATTTCCATACACACATAGGTATGCACAAATGTATTTGTGATTTATGAATAATTGTAAGCATGATCATAATACTTTCTTTTGATGTTATGTTCCACGTGTGTATTTGTAGCAGACTTACCCAACAGCAACAGCTGAAAGATTCACTTTATTTCAAGATATGTGTCTTTATTAAATATAAATTAGAACAATTACATTGATTTTACTGTATCAAGTACTGGTATTTTGGACAACAATAATAAAAATAATAATAACTATGATGATAATTTTTACCAGTACTGGTACTAGAATTAAATAGAACCTGGCAAGCATATTACATATAATTTAGCATGATACACAGTTATTCTAATACCCACTTATGTGGGAACAAAATCTTAGCCAAGAAAAGCAATTTAATTTTTCCTATCCCAAACTAGTGTTTGGAAGACAGGCTAAAGCAGTTATTTACTATACTTTCATTTAATTGTAATATTTGACTATATGTTGCTCCAGTACAGTCTGAGAGGTTTTTAGGTGCCTGTAGATATCAAATAATCATTTCTTTTGAGTATGTGCTGAAAGCTTGTTTTGGGTTAAGTTCACATGCTTCTATTTCTAAGCAGTCACTTTTCTGTTGTTTAATCTGTTTTCTGCTATTGATTTGTTCTGGTCTTTTTGGTTAAAGACTGGGTCTTTTAACAAATGTCAAGGTTTACATATCCTCTGTTTTGATAAGTAATGCAATATGTAAAATGTTTTGAATGAAATTCTTGGTGTCCAAGAAGAAAAGCTTTGTTAAACAGGTTATGATAGAAACTTTATGATGTATAGTAGACGTCATAGGGCATTTATCGATCCACCTAACATTGTGTGTCTGGAGATATAATTTATTTCAAAGTCCTTACCATATTGTATTACTTAAGAGCAAATACAGCATAAGAAGGCATGGAGAAAAAACGTCAACATTTTAATGAAAGTGACCAGAACGAATCCTTAGCAGCAAAGCGTTTACATCAATTTAAGCTCTGGAAAGAAGCTAGGTTCAGCAGGTCTGTGAAAAGGGTAAACACTACAATCTCAGAAAAGTTACATTTTAATAGTGTTGCTTATGGCTATACTGAAGTCAGATCAACAGGGTTTTTTAGTTGCATTGTTCAAAACAAAATAAGAATATTTTATTGCAATTTTACATTAAAAGTTTGCATTTCACACTTAGATTTGAAGAGCATTGAGAAGCCTCAGGAACATCTTCTATGAAATGCCACATAATATGTAAAGATATATCTCCTTTCATAT
Organism: Todiramphus chloris collaris; assembly: GCA_025345505.1. Lineage (NCBI taxonomy): Eukaryota > Metazoa > Chordata > Aves > Coraciiformes > Alcedinidae > Todiramphus > Todiramphus chloris. The sequence goes on along the minus strand of JANVCC010000010.1, from coordinate 44,286,362 downwards.
GGAGATTTGAAGATAAAACATGCTAATGATTAATTTTTTGTTGCTGTTGTTTGTAAGCAATTGATTAATTTTGTCTGTAAATTTCCTTGACTTCAAGTTGCTAGGGCTACAGGCTAATTGTAACATTTTATTGAAACAATGAGCTTAATGTCTTTTTTTATTAAACATTGACATTGTTCTAACTAGATCATGCTGACAATTACATACCTGAACAATCTGAACTCTAAAATGCGACTCAGTCACACGAAAGAATTCAGATAGATAAGTATTTACAAGAATAAGTTATAAATATTATTGTAATTCTATATATTTAAAATAAACAACACAATAAACATAATGCTCCAATATTTTCCTGTAAAATTCTGCTTCTGATAATATAATCTCTTATATTTGTTAAATTTTATGGAGTTTAAAAGGTTTTACATTAATATTTATTACCAAATGTAGACTATCAATGCATATATATTTATTACTGTATTTTATTTTTTTACTATTACTATAATATGAATTGTGTATTATGAGCTATGTATGTATATTATATCGTGAACTGTGTATTATGACAAATAAGTCATACTGTTGATTAAATAATAAGGCTTCCAAATCTAATTATCTATATCTCATATTTCTTGTCTGTAGAATTCTAACAGAATCAGCAAACTGAGTTTTCTTTTTTTTTTTTTTTTATCATTTCTAGACAGCTAGATTCCCTTCATTTTATGAACAAAATGAAATCCTACAAATAGGACTTTTATCACCATTGGTTATTAAAACCCAATGTTTATTTTGCTTTTCAGCTTCTTATCTATTTCTCCAATTTTGACCACTTAGGATGAAATTTTGCATACTGAGCATCTGCCTTGGACCAAAGTTTTCTGAAAGGCTGGTCACTTCTAAGAAAACGTGAAATACTCAAGTTGACCTTTGCAGAGGGGACTTGAAGTCCATCAAGTAACAGAGCCTTGATTTTAGAATCTATCCAAATTTGGATCAAGTTACAAACTGAAGATTCTACAACATCAGAAGAGAGGTTCTTTTGGGCTATATTCTCTAAAATGTCAGTCAGCATGGAAACACGCTTTACCATGATGCTACACAGAGCTAAGCAAGACTGTTCTTAAAAATAATGTTGAAGATCACGCTAGGACAGGGAATTTAAGAGCCTCTTTGTTATATACTCTCTTTGCTGGGTGGACCATAGCTGCAGGAACCATGGAGAAGATAAGAATCAAAGCTCCTACAGGAGGGAGACTGAGGGAAGGGGCAGGAGGCTGGAATTAAAACCCAAAAGAGTAATGAGATTGACTTGGGGTTAAGGTGAGAGGAACTAAGGCTAAATTGGCAAATAACACCCTGATACAGCTGTCACAAGACACTAGAATGACTTCACAAATAGACTGACACTGAGAGCAGAGAGGAAATGTGGGGAAGAAAAAATCTGTGAATTGGCCAAGGGGAATTGAGTGAGAATAAAGAAGATGGATTAGGGGGCACTGGATGGGCTCTAGCTCTCAGAATTTACAAAATTTAAATAAATTAAAATTAATGTAATCATAAGAATGGATATAGAGAATAAGTACATTAAGAGTCTGGACTCAAGATCTGCCTAAATAGTACACTAAACCAGGCCAAATTTGGAGGAGTTGGAATTAAACTAGGAGATGATGAATCTGGGGAATACTGTCAAGGAATATCTATATACAAAAGCAAATAGACAGAGGATAAAGGTAATCAGATAAGGATCTGTGGAAAGATCATCAATGTTGACTGCAGAAAGGAAACCTAAGAGTGGATGGGAGAGGAAGCTTATGCTGGAATAAGAAGTTCGAGGAGTAGAAACAAGAATTTCCATAGTAAAAGAAAGGATTATGAAATACAAGGGTGGAGAAGCCAACAATGAAAAAGAGACAAATTAGAAGGAAAAAAAAAGATTGTAATGGGAAAATAATCTATTATAGACATTCTTTGCCATCCACTGCAACAACTCTGTAGTAGCCCAGCATCCATGATTGGGTCTTTCTGTGCACTGACTTAGGAAATATTTTTGAATCTACTTGACAAAGATTCCACAGCAAAGGAAATCTGAAATTATTATTAACTTGTTACATATGACAGAAATCCTTGTGGTGGATCTAATGGTTTCAAGGTTCCAAGTGGGTATCTAAGTTACATGTAAGTCAATGTCTCAGAATGGATTTTCTCTCTTTTTTTTTTTTTTTTCTTTCCTAACATAGTTTCTCTTTAGAAAAAAACAAATACTCCCTCCAAAAGCCCCCAAGCCTACTGAAAGACTATCAGTCTATAAAATTAAGCGCTTAAAATTTAGGAAATGTCACTGTGTATCTGTTCTACATAGTTCTTGAATTATTTTCGTAATTCAAAACACAGATGATGAAATCACATGAGATAATGAATATTCTATTCCCCCTAGCCTGCTAAATTTAATGAAAGCAAATTCTAAGTACCTTTTAAAATTTGCATTTTGGTAATTTTTAAAACATGTAATCACTATGTGAATTAAGGACCATCTTGTAAATTATCATTCTGTACTTTGTTCAAAAAGATTAGGTAGGTGTTTGATAGTTAACTAATACTTAGAAAAGTATATAGGCATCATCTCCATAATAAATTCAAATGTTTAGGAAAGCAGTAGCTTTGAGCTGTGTTTATCAAATAGAAAACAGTTCTGATCCTGCAGAATATGTAAAATTTGCATGTATGAGTATTCTCATTATGTGAAATTATACACAAGTCCAGATTTTCTTTTTCTTAATCACACTCACCACTAGCTGAATTTTTAAAACACTTGGGAATGGAAATCGGTAGAATTACATTGATGAGCCAGGCCTACATGTGTGTTTCCATATATTAAAAAAAAAACAAAACAAAAAAAGTGATTAAGATTGCATACAGCAACAACAGGGAAATACTCAGGTATTATATCCTTAAAAAACAACAACAAAACCAACAACAACAAAACCAAACTAAAATAAACTCCAATAAAAATACTGACGTTTATGCATCATGTATTAGATACATGTATCCTACTGAAGTCTGGTTTACTGGCTTTGATTAAACCAGGACTTTACCTCAGAAATTCACTTTTACCTTCAAAATTTTATGTTAATTTTCAAGAGAAATTGCCTTCTCAGACAAATAATATTAAGATAAATATCTCTCTGCACACATAAATTGTGATACCTATGCTGATTTATGTAATTTCTAAATACAGGATTTATATCTATTCTGAAAAAAATTCACAGTACATACTGATTTTTCCTAGTTTCATGATAATCAACAATTTTTGGATTTTTAATAACATTTCTTGAAGGACTACTGCACTTCTATTGCTACTCAACACAACACCTCTCCAGTTGAAAAACAAACTCACAAAAAACAACAGTGAATTTAAGAAACTGAAAGAATGAGAGTTTGACCTACAGTGTCACCAACTATTGTCACCACTCTCACATCAGCAAGTTTACCAGAGACGTCAAGCTGTGTGGTGAGGTTGACACACTGTAGGGAAGGGATGCTATCCAGATGGACATTGATAGTCTTGAGAGGTGGGCCTGTGCAAAGCTCATGAAGTTCAACAATGATAGAATCATAGAAACATAGAATTGTCAGGGTTGGAAGGGACCTTAAAGATTATCCAGTTCTACCCCCCCACCAATGGCAAGGACACCTTCCACTAGATCAGGTCCTCAGAGCCCCATCCAGCCTGGTCTTAAAAACAAGGATGGGGCTTCCACCACCTCTCTGGGCAATCTGTTCCAGTGTCTCACCACCCTCACGGTGAAGAAATTCTTCCTAATGTCTAACCTGAATCGACCTATCTCTAGTTTTAATCCATTCCCTCCAGTCCTATCACTGCCCAACAGCCTAAAAAGTCCCTCCCCAGCTTTCTTGTAGGCCCCCTTCAGATACTGGAAGGCCACAATAAGGTCTCGCTGGAGCCTTCTCTTCTCCAGACTGAACAACCCCAACTCTCAGTCTGTCCCCATAGGAGAGGTGCTCCAGCCCTTTGATCATCCTTGTGGCCCTTCTCTGGACACGTTCCAGCATGTCCACATCCTTCCTGTAACAGGGGCTCCAGAACTGCACGCAGTACTCCAGGTGAGGTCTCATGAGAGTGGAGTAGAGGGGGAGAATCACCTCCCTCAACGTGCTGGCTATGCACAAGGCCAAATGCAAGGTCCTGCACATGGGTCAAGGCAATGCCAAGCACAAATACAGGCTGGGCAATGAGTGGATTGAGAGAAGCCTTGTGAAGAAGGACTTGGGGGTATTGCTGTATGAAAACCAGTATGAGCCAGCAATATGCATTCACAGCCCAGAAAGCCAATCACATCCTAGGCTGCATCAAGACAAGTGTGGTTAGCAGGCTGAGGGAGGTGATTCTCTACTCCACTATTGTGAGACCCCACCTGGAGTTCTGTGTTGAGCTCTGGGGTCCCCAGCATAAGAAAGACAGGAACCTGTTGGAACAGGTCTGGAGGAGGGACACAAAGATGATCAGGGGGCTGGAGCACTTCCCCTTTGAGGACAGGCTGAGAGCTGAGGTTGTTTAGATTGGAGAAGAGAAGGCTCTGGGGAGACTTTATAGCAGACTTCTGGTATTTAAAGGGGGCTTACAGGAAAGATGAGGAAGGACTCCTTATCCAGAAGTATAGTGATAGGACACAGGGTAAAGGTTTCAAACTTAATTTAGATTAAATTTAGAATAGATGTAAGGAGGAAGTTCTTCACTGTGAGGTTGGTGAGGCACTGGAACAGGCTGCCCAGAGAGGATGTGGATACCCCCTCCCTGTAAGTGTTTAAGGTCAGCCTGGATGGGACTCTGAGCAACCTCATTGAGCTGGAGGTATCGCTGCCCATGGCAAGGGAGTTGGAACTAGATGATCTTTAAGGTCTCTTTCAACCCAAACCATTCTATGATTCTGTAATCATCTTGATTTTGTAACTTAATCATTCCACCATTTGACATATCCTTTAATTTTGTCACCATACCATAACTAGTTTGTCATTTGAATGGCTGTACACGTGTATATCCATCTGTACCATTACTCCTTTGTTTGTATGGTAGTTTCCAAATACTTTATCTAGTTCACAAATGAGAAGCCCCCTATCCCTTCCTAACAGTTAAACATAAAGATGCTGTTATCCTTTCATCAGTAAATACGTAAACATACAAGGATGGTATATATCATGACTATTATTTCTGCAGACAGGAAAATTGATGTATATAGATTAAAAATGACATTCCTAATATTAACTAACAGACTAGAGACAGAACTAAAAAAAGCCAAACCTCTTGGATCTACAGTGAAATACTTTCTCTTATGTGAACAAAATGTATACTAGCAGCATCATATATGGAAAAGTAGATTTTAGTATCTAAAGTCTGCACATGAACAAGTTCCACTATGCTGTGTACTTTCACATACGGGACATCAAGTAAAGTTCAGCATACTGAAGAATATAACAAAAAGAAGTATCATGAAAAACATTGTACTGATTTATTAATTTCTAATACAGTACCTTTTCTCATTGATTATTTAAAAGAAAGCACCAAAGGATCAAAGAAAAATTTGGATGTGACAAAATATTGAGATTATTTGCTTTCTGTGCCTGCACCATAAGTTTGAAGGATGTGAACAAGCTGTTGTTTGGAAGTCATTAAAGAATTTCAAATTCATATAGCATTGCTCCACTGCTAAATTACCCCATCTCTGCACAGCTTTTTGCCTAGGTACCGTTCTATTTTAATATGTCTAAGGGTTTTGAGACTGAGGCTATTTTGCATTCTTTCAGCCTATATGATAGGTTTAATTAGCTTCTAATAAAGATATGGAATGTGTTAATGCATGGTGGATTGATGTCTCTTTTTCTGAGGCATATTTGTATTCTAGTAAGATGTACAGAGGTGTTTGTGTGGAAAAAAAGTTATGCTGAAAGGATGTTCAAAATAGTATTAATGCTTTTCTACTAGGTATCACAGCCTAGCAAAATTTAATTACTTCAAAACCATAGAAGTTTTTGTCATCAGTTATGTACCTTCATCTTCTAAGCACAAAAATATTAACAGTACGGAAACATCTCACTATCTTTTCTTGGGAAAAATGCTTGTCTGCTAACATTCATGTGGTCATATAATGGATTATGGAAGAAACAGGTTTTTTCCTAAAGTCGTGACAGTAGTTGTGATTTCTAAGGTAAATTGGGTTCAGCATTTTGCTGATGATAGTAATTTGTACTGTAAGTATCCTCAATACACTTACAGTATTTCTACATATTTCTAAGAAAGCATACATTTTGCCATTATCTTCCAGGAAGTTTGCTAAAGCAGGTAAATGCTGAGAAACTGAAAGGATTACTAAAGTACCTTTATATTTGTTTCCATGCTTCTGAGATGTTTCTTAGTCGTTTTCTAACATGGCAAACTTCTAATTCAGACTGTGTAAGCCAAAAAAAAAAAAAAGAAAGAAAACCAGAAAGAAAGAATGAAAAAAAGGCCACTGAATAATGTCATGAAGACAGAGCTTAAAACTGAGATGTTTACTGCACACAAGGAGTTTAGAAATCCTAAATGAAAGACAGAAGTTATGGAACTAGAGTATATAGACAATACTAATGCTAAGGAGAAAGTAGTAGGAAAGCAGGATTTTTTTTTTAAGATGTGAAGCTGCACTATACACTGCATAAAACAAAGTCAAGACTTTCTAGTCTCATTCTCAAAGAAATGATGGCAAAGGTGGGGGTTCTATCACAAGGAAAAAGAAAAATTGAGATATAAAAAGGAAATTGAAATAAAAGTTGCTGTGTTTGTTTGTTTGGTTTTTGATTTGAGTTTGAAGCCTTTCCACAGTAAGAGGGACATTATCAAAAATCATTAATGTAATTTCGCCGACTAACAAAATGGTAAAGTTTAAATTTATCTGAGAAATTAAATTGATTGTTTTTTGAACTAGGCGTGATTAAGGAATGACAAGATTCAGGCCAAAATTTTACTTTTTTTTTTTTCCTGGAAAGCAGTATTTTACTGATATAAGAGGATCTCTGAAAGATTAGAATTCAGGGAAGAGAACAATTAAGATTCTGGGCAATACTTTAAAGAGCAATTAGAGGCACAGCTCCCATTGCATTCCACTTTTAAATTATGGTGCTTCTAGAAATCCCTGACAGAAGATTGCAGTTCACAAGACAGAAGTACAATGAAAATAATGTTTAACATTTGCCAAGAAAACAAAACCACAAAATTGTGATGTAGGGTGTCTAAGGGTCCAGGTCTTGTTGGCCAGAATTGGATTAGGATGGTAGAATGGAGTTGATGATTCTCATAGACTACTCACAAGCTTGACATCAGTAAAAAAAAAAAAATTCTGTCTATCTAGGTATAAAAAAAAAAGTACTTCTAATTCTTGCAAAATATTCCTATGCCTGTCTTGCAACTTAGTGCTGACTACACTACCAGTGTTCAGGAAAGTAATAAAATATATAACCAGCAATTCGCACCAATATTTATGGAGTTAATAAAAATACCAATAAGTGTCAGACTGGTACTTGAATCCTGCATAACTCTGTAAGTCTCTAACTGTCATGGCTTGTGTATATGTATTACAGAGAAATTATACATCAGGGAAAAATAACTTTTTTTCTTTCCTGTTTTACAAAAGCAAGGTGATTTTATGTGAAGCTGACAGGCAGAAAATGTAATCAGCAAAAGGTCATTCTAACACACCTACATTTTCAACTTACTGGCACTAGGTACCACAAAGATTCAGTTCTTCGCAGTAATCAGACAAGAAATGACAAACACCACCTCAAGAAATAGTAAAGAAAATTTAGGTACCAAGGAGCATAAAGAACTATGATTTCTGGAAGGAATATGAAGTAGTATGTTTGAGAACTTAACGTACTGGCCATCAGTAGAGGCAAGGTCCTAAATTAGACAGATAACTGATTTGTCTAACTGAGTAATTGTTACTTTCTAATTAGGTTATATTAATTTTCCTTTTTTCTTTTTCTGTCATTACTGGATTAATTTAACAATGTCAGTTTTCCCTTTTAACATTTAACATGGAACCACATCAAATACTTTAAGTATAAAACTGCTTTCCTTAAAATGAGATATACTATATCTACAGCATTTCTTTTATTCCTTAATTAATTTTGTTCTCTCAAGGAACAGAATTAAGTTAGTTTAGGATTAACCTACCCCATCCAGCTTTTTCAGAAAAAAAAAAATATAGTCAGTTTGGGTGATAATAAACTTCAAAATCTTTATTTGGGAATACTAAGAACCTACCTTTGGAAAAGTACAAAAAACACATCAAAGTTGGGTTGCTCCCTAAAATATTTCTGAAAATTTTGACTTAGCCTTTCTACAAACACCTCTGAATTAAAGGATAATAACCTTGAAGCATTCTGTTTTGTCTTTACAAAAACATGATCATTCATCTGCAATCATGTCCCTGTTTATTTTCATGTCCCATTTTATTTCAGTATCATAAATATTTGAGGGTTTTTTTTTGTGTGTAAATATATCTAAAAATCATGTATCCTGCACTTTTAGACCTCACTTTTCAGCCTGGATGCGCTCAAGAATTTATCGATTCAATTACTGACATACAATTATATATAAGAAATATATATGATACCCCCAACTAATATTATTGATATATACTAATAGCTCTCTCAGCTGTATGGCATAGTTTGCTGAAATTCCTACAAAAAAAAAAAAAAGAATTCAGAACAACAACCAGTATTATGGATGTTGCAAAGTGAATTTAGCAGCACTTTATTAATTAAAGCTTGTCAAACCATTGAGGTTGAATCCTCCTGAAAAAACAATACAAGAACATTTAAAAAATTGTTCAAATGGCAGCACCTCTAAGGTCACCGCATCTTTTCTAAGCTCTTCTCTAATACAAGTGCAGGGTAACTCAGAAGAAATATACCAACTAAATCACTTAAATAGTTTCTAGGTTTCATCACTAAATATTTCCGAAAGCAAAACTAAGAGAGACAATACAACAGGAAAGTATTTTATAATGAATGCATTATAAATAAAGGCAAATGTCTAATGTTTTCAGATTAAGGATACTACAGGGCTAATAATTTATTTTCAATCATTGAAAAGCAACTGAACTAATGTAATAAACATGTTTATAGACTGCATATAAATTGTACAAAGATAATAGTAATGTTTTGTTTTATATGTAATATGCATTACAAATCCACGATGGAAAAAATTACATAGATGCACATGCAGAAACATATACAGAATGACATAAGACCTGAGCCCTTTTTCCTTAGCTACCAGACTACTGAAAGGAGAATGAATGTGTCCTTGTGCTAGTAGTAGATGTGTATTTTATGAAAATACATATATACATTTTCAGACACTTTAAATTGTTGCTTCATCTCTCACACTTATGACTCTGTCAGTCAACTGTTCTTTCCTGCTTCTTTCCTAGTCTCTTCTCTTTGAAGGTATAATAAAACAACACTTCTTTCTTTACTGCTCCGAAGCTCCTAACACCTACAAGTCCTACATGCCTATCTTTGTTGAAAGTGTTTATTCTGGTTTATTTTTCTGGGTGGAGGTATAGTGCAGTTTACAAGCTAGACTGTTATACACTGAAATGACTGCAGTGTATACTATTTAACTCAATTATTCAAGATATGCATATATTCTATTTTGAATATAAGAATATAATGATAATTTTGCCATTGACATCAGTATCTTAGACTTGCCTTATCTAAATTCAGGATCTTAGCAGTTAGGAATCTCAGCTAATTTAAATGGTGGGGTTTCCTCACTAGCCAATGGAGAGAAATAGGAAAACTCAAGACACCATTAGATTCTAAGATGGCAGGCAGAGAAAAAGAACCATATTCTTTTTCCACGGATGCAATTAACTTAGACTAGGATGATAAATTCTATCTAATCTAATTTTAGGAATGAAAATCAAGTGAATAAGCACAGACAAATTTTACTCACTGTTATTTTTTGCCTGAGGTGGACTAATATAATGTAAATAAATCTTTATTCCAAAGCCTTTACAAAGTATGTCAGAAAAAGAGAGATATCAAGTACTTTTACACTTTTCCTTGAATTTTAATTTGTTTTCCATTGAAAGTGAAAAGTCGCATATAATAAAAAAACCCAAATCTATCAATTACATATCTATGAAATAACCGGGTTTCTATTTTGACATGAAACATTTAATGAAACTTAAACAGTTTTAGGAATTCCAATAGTTTTGTGAAAGTTATTTAATGTTGCTTATTTTCCATAATATAGATTTTTGGGGTTTGAAGTTTTATTTATTTGGAAAAGACATTGTATACAAATTAAAAAATACAGTATGTCATGTTATTAGAAATATATCAATATTTTATTCAGTTATATTACACAAAATAAAACATGAAACTTAAAATGTTATCATTTTATTACTTTCAAGGATTATTTTTTCTTTTTTTTTTCTATAGATTATTTTGTTGATTTGTATGATATTAGAGTGGTAAAAATATAAGGCTTTAAAATGATCCTCTGCCACTGAGCTACAGTAAGTTCAGTGTGATGTATATACTGCAGCATAATTAGTAATTAACATGACAGGAATCTGTGGCTTGATTATGAGATATGTTCTGGTATTCATTTTACAAAACTTACTTTTCAAGCCTCTTCTGTAAAAAAAGAAAAAAAGAGAGGAAAACATTAAAAGCCTCATCCTTTTTTATAATTTAGAGAAAAGAAAATCTTTTAAGAACTCAACCATCAGAACACTTAGCATACATCACAGGGAACTTCCCACTAAAATCACAGGAGGAATGTCTATTGATATCAATGGTGCAGTTTTTAAACAGAATTGTAGAAAACATATGAAAAGTTTTTAGGTAAGAAAGAAACAAAAAATATTATTAGAATGTGTTATTAGGGATTCCAAGCATGCTCAGTTCCACCTAGCATTTTAAAGTGATCTTTAAAATTGATATTGAAACAAAACATAACTTACTTGAAGATTTTGCTGAATGTCTGTGTGGCTGCTTATTTTTTTCTCTGTCCTCAGTCAAAGCACTTCCACTGGCCATGGAAACAAGGTCTAAATCCGTGTCTTCTCTGCTTACAGGGCTTGCCTGGAAGCAGTGGGAGAGAATGTACACAATCATGAAACAAAATATAACATTTTCTGAATGCAGCTCACATTACCCCAAATAAACAAACAGGATCTGTCAAACAACCTTCTTCAAAATGATACCACAATCCTTTATTGTTGCCTAGGCTGAACAAATGCACTATGTCAAAGCATTTTTGTAAATAAGAGACGATCTTAAAATTGTGGTTTGTGATCTGAGTCAGTGCAACAACAAAAGAAAACATTTTAGTACAGTAATTTTGAAGAAAATCAATCTTGCAGATGGCTGATGAAACCTTAAACAGCTTAAGATCATTTACTGACCAGTCTATAATTTAAGTTATAGTTGAATGTCACAGATGTCATATTGGATTATTTTCTGCAATATTTATGTGTTATCCAGGACACGTATCAGTTCAATCAGTCAAGGGCTCTGTAAGTAATTTAATCTTTTAGGTTTTTTGCTAATTAACCATAACCATCAGACAGCATTTTAATTATACTTTAGGTAAGAGTATTATATTAACCATAAAGTTCTAACCTACAGTGGTGGTACATTTTGGCATGAGGCATGTTATCAGCACATAAATATGTCAAAATAGAAATGAAAATCATATTTTATTTTAGCAATGCATCCTTGTTTTGGGAACATATAGGGCAGAGGTTAAAAATACTAACCTGGAAGATACCACACACTGTAAATGGTAAATAGTTTTGCAGAAATGACTTCACATTTACTTAATAAGAATACCCTTTCCTTGAAATGGAAAGCTATACAACACCAAAAGCACCCGTCTAACAACACTGCTGACTAGATATAGAGGGCCAGTAACAATGACAGGGAAAAATCAGACACTGCAGAAGAGTGATCTACAAAAGTCCCAGTGCAGAGTCAGTCAGAGGGAAGTACTTAACATAGGGACATACTTTTCTAGTATCTGGACCTTCAGAAGCAAGAGTCCAGAAGGCAGATTAAGTCCTTTCTCTATTTGGGCTGAGAAGTCCCATATCCTTTCAGAAGCTATGTGTCTAACTGAGTCGAGTCCATTTTTATAAAACCAATCAAACAACAAAAAAGGAAAGACTACACTAGTGGTAATGTCACTAAATATTTACAAAATAACATAATAGCTAGATTGTTCCATCACGAATCGAGAGACGGGGCATCAACTCCTCCCTCAGTGAGTTGAAGCCTGTAGCTCCCTTTTTCTCAGGAAAAAAGTTGTTAACTACAAAGTTGTAGGCTATTCTGGAGGAGACGATCTCCAGACTTCCTGTTCAAACCAGCTCACTGTACCAAGCACAGAACTGCACTGATGCAGACAGGCTTTGTAGTCCATACTAACTTAGAGAACTCAGATGAAATGGAGACCTGTTTCATTTCTTTGTATTTACCCAGTCACTGTTTAATGTAAAATACATTAAAAGGTTAATGCATTTTCAAACCAACAACTCCAAAGGTACAGAGATTTTATGCTTTTCCTTAGTGACTGTGTACCCCTTGTGTCAGCACAGAAAGTATATCCCTTGTTTTCTTATGCTTGGTTTTTATATATTTAATGACAGTGAAATTAAAGTTTTGCTTTACAAAAGCAGGTTGTCTTATTGCTGTTAATAACAATATTTTATTTTATCTTCCACAGCAGTGTCAAGAAACTTTGAAAAGAGTAACAGTTTTATCTTGCCAACTCTTTATATTTTTGCCCTTAATATTTATAGTCACTTTAAGCTTATGAGAGCTCTGTATTTTCAAAATCTTTAAATGGAAAGCTTTTAGTCATTCCTTAGTAGAAATAATGCAAACATTGTGATACCTAGAGAGATTCAAACCTGTTTGAACACACAGCAGAAGTTTTCTAATGACTCAATTCCTAAAGACCCTGGAGGCCACAGTATTTTAAACAACCAACTTTTCCATGGAATTATTATCTAATCCCTATCATCATAGAACCTGAGGCTTCACCATCTTGTAAACAACAATATTCAGTGTTATATGCTGGATTTTAGTAGGGCTGTCTGTCTCTCTGATGCAAAATATTTGTTATTTTCTTTCAAATATAGAGAAGCGTTTTCACTCAATTACAGTCAGAGTAATAATTAAGATTGTATTAACCACTGGAGCAAACAATTTCAGGTCTGTAATGAACCTGATGGAAAGTCCTCTGAAGCTAATTAAAACCTCCCCTTTTACATTATAGCTAGAGCCACAAATTTGGAAGACATTTAAGATACTGGTAAACTTTTTCGTAAAATGCAGTATGGGACCTCTATCTGTAGTGATCACCATATCCAACTCTTCAGACTTTTTTTTTGCTTCTTTACTACAAACTGTTTTTTTCCCCAATTAATTGGAAACTAATTTCAATCAGGAGGAAACTTTGCCTTGAATACAGCTGTGTATCTGAATATTTGTCTATGCCTATGTTAAATTACCAAGATATTCTGTAACTTTCTGAGGTAAAAAGTCCTTTTAAATTCAAGTTATAATGATTTGGAGATACTGATTAACAGTGAAGTGGTTAACCATGTAGGAAACTTGATCTACATACCAAGATGAATCAGAGAGTCCGACTGTCTATTGCCTACTTGTCATATAGCAAAATCATACTAATTTCAAGTGTCCAGTTCAAAGATTAAGTCAGCATGCCTTCCTAAATGCTCATGTAGTAGTAGTACTAAGCAAAATCATTAAAATTGTCAAGGTCTTAGCTTTACTGCAGGTTACTACATAGGGTTTGTCCCAAATGAGAATGGCTAAGAATTTACTGTTAATATCCAACCATTAAAATATCATTTTGTATCCATGAAAAATAATGTCTTAAATTCTTGGAATCTGCACAAGTATCAGTCAGCCATATTAATCTAGTTTTCAGAATGCAGGCTTACAGAAGACATACAAACAAAGGATCCTATTACAGAACAAAAAATTTTATGATTGAGCACATAACATACGAATAAACTATTGTAAATGACCAGGAAAGCTCTATAATATTTGTCTTTGTGGTTTCTTTTTTGGGTTTTTTTTTTGGTTGCTTTTTTTTTTTGTTTGTTTGTTTGGGTTTTTGTTTGGTTGGTTGGTTGGTTTGCTTTGTTCAATGTATATTTTCCTCTTTTTTTTCCCCCTAGTTTTAGATAATGATTACAGCTGAATGTTAAATTCATTTTTGTCATGATTTCATAGCTTTTAACTAAGCTAGTGTGCAAAAGCATTAGGAATATGTTGACATTTCAGCCTTTAAAAGTAAAGAGAACTCATACAAACTTTAAAACCATAATTCTCTATTTATGTGTACAAACCACATCATTATTTTATTGCCTATATAGTACTGCTTTCTGCATTAGAGATACATTTTATTCCCTTCTCTATTTTTCAACCTTCTATTGCATTTTTCTCTGTACTTGATTCATGCGAAACAGCTATGTAATTATGTGGCACAGACTGTGATAATCCCATACGATTGCCAGTTATGTGGGCACACCACATAATACTATTGTGGGATTGCAGCAGTATCTTGTGGACAGAATTGCTTACCGTAAATAAGATATAATCTACCTATGTGCACATAGGCTTACAGATAATTACATAATGTGTGATTTAGATAGCATTATTAAATTATGATTTACTCAAATTAGAGCAATTATTGTTTTAGACTTTACCTAACAAAATAACTATTACTTCTGCTGCAACCAAAACCCATCACAACAGTCGCCTGGATCATGATTTCAGTGAGAAAACTTTAACAAGAACTTATGAATTGGATGCATCCCACACCAGAGAAAAACCTTCGACAAAATCTGACTTAAATAAAATAGTAATAGTAATGTCCAAATCTTAAAAGGATTCTTTCAAAAGTGAATTTTAGAAGAGTTTATGGAAGCATTTCCAAAATACGTGTCTTGCATAGGTGGTGAAGCTAAGGAAGCCAAGGGTTAGAAAGGGCCAAGACTGCTCAGAGTACAAAATGAGGCATATGACACATCATCTAACTGGGAAATACTTTTTATGCAACTTTTTATGCAACTTTTTACGCAACTTTTTACGTTATGTATATAAATAGAAGACACTAATTCTGTATAGTTTGCAAGTTTTTGCTCCATTTTTTAAATCCCACATAATGATGTCAACAAGAATATTGTTAATTTGACAATAAAATGTGAAGTGTGTATCTACACATATATACACAGTATAAATTGGCCTGTAGGCATCATAACACTGCTCACTATCAGAGGAACTTCTAGGTATCTCTAACATTGGGTACTTTCATTTTGTAAATTTCCAGATTGTGAAATGGCTCATATTCCCCTTCCTGCTGACCTACAGGACTACCCATTTCAAAAAATCTTTTTCTTTTTTTTTTTTTTTTTTTAATGCAGTGAAGTAAAGAATCAATCATGAAAAGAGGGCATTTTATGATAGAAAAAAATCTAGAAAAGAAATTGTAGGCATAAGTCTGATTTTATACAGTGTTTTTAGTAATGTTACCATATGAATATACAAGTCCAACTCAGTGTCTTTTAATAAATGACACTGTGGACATATTAGAACAATTTAGGTTTGTGACTTACAGAATTTAAGAATATTTAAACTTGTCGAATTGAGAAGAATACATGTTTTCAGTCAATAATATAATTGGTGCTAAACCATGTGTATTTTTATTAAAACATTTTTTAAAAGGTTGATTTAGAAGCTTTAAAAAACACACAGTAGCATTTGATATCTTAAAACCAAAAACCGGTATCAGATTATGAGACTAGAACCCTATGTACACACATTAGTTGTGCTCAAACATTTCCTTCTGATCTCCATCAGTGGGTGACTTGATTGCCAAATAGAGAAAACATTAAAGAATTATATTAAATAAAAAATACAAAATAAAAATAAAAATAAAAATCTCCTGGTTGTTTTTGCAGCAAGTATGCATTTGGAAACACTATCAAGGCATAGCTGAATTCTGCAAAATCCCACAAGGAAACAAGTTCTTACCACAAGTTGTACTTGTCCACTGTCACGTATCAGAGGATCTAACTGAGGCAAAGAAAAACAGCTGGGAAAAATGTGGAATAGAAATTTCAATAAATCCCACTATACTAGCTTCACTAAAATACCTGCAAAGAGTCTCTTCCTGGAAACAATCCTGCTTAAGTAGAAATGATATTATTTAAAATAATTCCATGTTTAAGATGTATCAGAGTAATTAACACTGATTGATAAAGTATCAGAGTAATTAATATGAAAATTTCTGTACTTACTATTAGAATCAATAAATCATAAACAATTACTATTGTTTATTCCAATGATAGATTACCAATTAAAAAAATATGTCAATAAAGAAGTTTTGCATGTACTGATATAAATTATAGACAAATCTGTTGTCATATTACTTTATGCAGGAATAAAATTGTTTTCAGTTACATAAATATATCAGCTTCTCTAAACAGTCTACCAGAGAAGTTCCAATGCAGATCAGTGGGACTTTTGCCACATTAAAAAATCGTATCAAAATCTTAATAAATGTCATTACAAATACTAGTGCATAGCACACACCTGCAGAAGTAACATAGCAACATTTAAAAAAATTATTTCATAAATTTCTCTGTCTTCTTACTTTCAAACTTTATTACATGTTCTGCTTCAGCATTTTCATCCAAGTTAAAAGTCATGGCAGTTATCTTAAACACTTAGGTGTTTCACTACTATGAAACATGACTGACATTAATATTTTCTAAGGAATATGTGCTGCATATGCTTCCTATAGTCATTGATACAATTCATAAAAGTGGAATATTTTACCATACAAAACATAACAATATTCAATGAATTTCATTGCAAATTAAATAAAATTTTTAATGAGAATAAAGTTAAAATGCTTACACTAAATCCATTACTTGCATCCAGACACCTTGTTTGCTTTTATTAGAGGTGCTTGGCATCGTGTCTACTAATGACTTCACTAAGATATCAATAGTTTACATTGAATTTATGACCAAAATATACTTACTATGTCCTCATGTTAGTTTAGGGAATAAGATTAACCTTTTCTCTAATTGTATTTTACCTGTTTAACAACCAAAATTATATACAGAAGTAGCATGTTTATAACATTTTACTGGTCTACTATGAAGATGTAAAAGTTGGGTTTATGTTTTGAAGACAAAATATAAATACATAGTATCTAGTTAAAAAGTGGGGTTTTTTACTTCCTTAATTAAATCTAACAATATAGGTAATGTTACAGTTGATATAATTATATAAAACCACAATATATACTAATAAAGTTATAAGATGTATCATGAATAAGCACTTTTTTTCTACACTCTTTCAATATAAAAACCACTGCATTGCTAACGTAAAGCTATGTACACATTTATCATAAGATTCTACACTTTATCGTTTCATTATCCCTGTGGAAGAAGTTACCGTACAACGTCTACTAAACTAGTTCTAAAGGGTACCAAGTTTGGCACCTGGAAATATGGTGTACTGTGTGCTAGCTACAAAATCATATTTGTTTTAGAACTATTAACCTAGGGTTTCACTTTACAAGATAAATTAAAAAAAAAAAAAAAAAAGTAATGTAAAGGGAATGACCTCACCATTCCATATTTTCAGAACTGGTTGTTTCATAATCCAAAAGCTGTGTATGAAGCCATTGGTATGTAAAGTCTTTTGTCCTTTGTAATTTCTCATCTAAAGTTGAATCCAGATAAGAAAATTCTTCGTTTTTACCTGGAGAGGAAAAAAGATACTCCTGTCTTTCATTATTATTTTAATTTTTTTTTTTAAGATTCCTCAGATAAACTTTGAGTGTTTTGCCTTTTACAAAAGAAAAAAGGCAATTCATTTTCTCACAAGGAGTCCAACTAACCTGAACCTCTTCAGATATACTTCTAAATTAATTTTGAATTTTGTGGTTTGTTTTATATTTTAGGATTAAATATTGCCTTCTGAATAAATTTATTTTTATTGGGAAATAAGATTCTCTTTTGTACTGAAATATATACAGAAATATGTGTTATACATATATTGCTTCTCATAGCACCTGTGAATGTTGCTTATTGTGCTATCCCATTCATTAAAAATACACATTAGTTTAGATTCTATTTACTATTTACTAATCTATAATGTAAAGAAAATATCACCATTATATGCAAGAGTGGACACATGGCATTATTCCTCTGATCTGTCTTTAACTGATATGATTTATTAAGGCAGTTTAATGGCAATTTCTGATACTGTATTTCAAAGCAATTGAATACATGATATTATTAGCCAGTCAAAGATCTAGAATGAAATAGTGACATTAAGGAAAAAAAAAGCTGTACAACCCTGGAGATCCTTCAGTTTTTGAGACCATTCTGCTGAATACCAGATACATTCTGAAGCATAAGAAAGAGGACAGAAGAATTGGAAGAGTCTTTACAGGAAGCATCATTGTTGAACGGGGACAGTAGTGAAATAAAATAACATTATTTTCTACTCTTATACATCAACTTTATAATTTACATGGTTTTGGCACCTTCAACTCAGGGCTTTTATGAGACACCAGAATTTTTTTTTTTGGTAAACTGTAAAGGGGCAGAGGAGATGTCAGAACAGTTTTTGAGGTGAATGGTTTCCTCATACTCCTTATTTTAAGCCTTAGTTTTCATTCATGTTTTGATAACATAAACTGAAGTTACAGGCTATTCACCAACTTACCTTTTAAGAGGTTTGGTACATTGCCTGTAGTATATTTTAAACTTATCCTCTGTAAAAAGTATAACTAACTTTTCACTAAGTTGCAAAATGTAGTTCCTCATTTGCATTTTACCTGGCTTTGTAGTGAGCTCATTGCTTTCATCTTTTAGCTCTGAGGGAATATTGTTAAAGTATGATAGCTTGTTATTTCATAGTCTGAAATAAAAGTGTCTTTTGGTTGTGCTTTCCATTTATCTTGGTATAGAGAATTTCTATTCAAACCAAATCCACTCTTTCAGCTAAATGCATTCAAATACCAAACCCATAATTAGCCAATTAAATGTCCTGGTTCAGAACATGAAGTCATATAATTCTTGCTAGTAACTCACAGACTAGAACTTGGGCAGTACAACTTATCCTCAGTTGATGTAGAGTAACTCTCATTTACCTCCTTTTGAAGACAGAAAACGAAAAGTTTGGATGGACAGTCACTGTATCTACGCAAATGAGTTTGTGAGGGATGACTAAAAAAAGTCAAGTAGTGAATTGCCCAAACAGTGCCAAATATTAAAATATAAAGAGACCTAATAACAGAATTCATTATCTTCCTTGATTAAAGGGGGAGCCATTTATCCTTTTCTAAGTTTATGATATTGCCTTCCCTTGTTCCTGGTTCAGTACAGTTTTCTGATCTTTAAATTTTGAAAATGCTTCTAATTCTTCAACTACAGAGGTACCCTTATAGCTCTTCAGATGAAGAAGATACTGATGTATAACAGGAGAAAAAACATTCTGTAAAAGCAATCTGGAAGGCTGAGCCTTCTACTTTTCAGCATATGTTCTCCAGTGAGGAATAATTCCCCAAGAAATTATCTCTAGGCTTTTTTCTTATCTGTATTGACAGAAAAGTTGGTGTACAATTACTGTCTTTCTCAGGAGAATTGCTTCTTTCTATTAAAAGGATCAGCATTTACTAAAATGTTTCTTACCTTTTCCTCCATTAAAAAAAAACTCTATGTAGGGATTTAAAACTAGTATTCGAAGTTCATGTCTGAGTCTGTGTGTCAATGATGGACAAATGAAGATGCAGATCCATTAAGCTATGATAAAACTTCCAAAAAAAATTAATACTTTTAACTTGGGAGTTATTTTTCCAATATTATTGTTAATAATTTGCCTTAGTTTCAGCTTCAATTTTTGAGTGAATTATGTTTGAAACACAACTGGCTCTATTTAATAAAATTATATTTTTATTTGTTTCTGCATGTTAATTATTGAAAATTTATTGAAACAAGAAAGTGACCAAAATAAAAGTGCACATAATAGTTTTTTTTTTTTCTTAAGATCATACATGCTATTAGAGTATTTGTGTTCCATATTATTTTTTCTCTCAAATGGGCAGACACTATTCAATAATATGTTTAATAATGCTGCAGAAAACTGTATTCTATTTTCTTATCTGGAACATATTAATTTTCTTAGTTTTTAATAGTAACATCTCTCTTTTTAATTCTTACGAAAAAATGCTATGTTCTGAATTAAAACCCAGCATTATCACTTTTATATTCCACTCATCATGTGTTTGAGGATCTGGTGTATCAGTACCATTAACATGCATTTGCTTGATAGCTTTCTTAAATTAGGGCTCTGGGTTTTTTTTTTTTTGAAACCTGGACCTGATTTTGTAGAAGTACTAACACTCACAAATTCCACAGAAGTTCCAAAGAGCTGTAAGCATTCTGCATCTTTGAAATAGATCAGACCTATAATCTTTAATTGTTAAGCCCAGACAACTCAGAATGTCAAAGAAAAAAGGAACACATCAAAGAAGGCATAACTCTGTCAAAAACCAAATTAATCTCAGAGGTACTTAAAGTATCATACCCTCATTATATTATCACTTCTAAGCTTTCAATCTTTTTGACTTCTTTTTTTACATGACACACACGTTAATAATTTAAGATTGAAATAGCCTTACATTTGGCATTAATACAATAATGATTTTTAGGTGTTGCCAATTAATCATCCACACACATACTGTGCACTTAGGCCAGATCCAATGCAGCTTTCAGAGGCACCTACTACCTTTTTCCTACAGAATGTTGTCACCTAAGTATAAAGAACATATTCAGAAGAGCCTGGGCACTTGAAATTTCATTGGGACTGAACATTGTAGAAAAATAACAAATTCTTTTCTAGATCCCCAAATCAACATGCAAACCCATACCTGAACTTTGTCATCAAGAAAAATGTCATCTTCTGTCTGTCAAGTTTGTTGCTGAGGATGCTCTGAGACAGCATGACGCACGTTCAGTTTAAAATACAGATGCTATTTATGTACTTTAAATTAGACTACCTCTGGATAATCCATTAAGTGAGTTAAAGAAGGGCTAAGAATATACAGACTACTTCTGGTGAAGTGCCCTGAATTCTAGATAGTCAGTTTTCTTCTCATAGGTTTTAAATTGAGATTGATGCATCTTGTAGCCTCTGCTGTAGCAGTCATCTTTAAAGAGAGGACTAAAATATACCCAAAGGCATGTGGATACTGGAGAGTCAAATCTCAGCAGACTAAGGAGTACCTAAAACCTACGTTTCCCTCTGCCTAAGAAGTACCTCATACCCATGCTCCTAAGAGCTAGGGCAAGTGTTTTCAACAGCAAGCCAGCATATGAAAAGAAGGAAGATAGTTGCACATTTTCTGTATTCAGGGTAATCTTTGAGATTCTGCATTTTAGTTTTCTGATTTCATGCCCAGGAAGCACCGATTGTGATTGTTGTAAATCCCACTTAGTTACTCAACTCTTTGTCAATCTATATGTAAGAGAATGCAGAGGAACCTGACTGAAGACAGTGATGTTTTTGTTGTTTTGGGGTTTTTTTTTCATATCTCTTTGTTGATGATGGGAAGATAAAAGGTCTAAATTTAATATGTCATATGTTTCTTGAAACAGAGAGATATGTGGAGAAGTCTGCACTGCCTCCAACCTTTCACAGTGAAATTTTTTGTTTAGAGGGTGATTTAATTAACTTTAAAAGCTTGTTTCATACAGAGTACAATACAAATAAAGTAAGACACTAAGAAAAATAAGACCTACAATGTGAAAGAAGGGCTTGGAATTTCTTCAGCATTCTAAGTTTTCCTTTCTTAATATAAAAAATCTGTGACCAGGGTTAATTTTCTCAATATGTATTCTGGAAATGGTGCTCTTAATATAGGAATTAAGCAGATGAGCTTGTGTATAAAATTAATCTCTATGCTATTAATACAATTAAATTTTTCTTGTGTGTCACTATTCTGCTATACATTACAGCAATATATATTATGAGTCTGTGTATAAGTGTACAAAGTATAGAAATATTATTCTGAATGAAAATTAAAATTATATATGCCCTGCAAGAATTTTTATAATTTCTCCTATGTCTTCTATAAAGTTATAATACACATTAATAAATAGTCTTGAAATCCTGATTCTGCAATTAAACTTTTCCATTTTCTCTATATGTTAGTGATCAAACAAAATTACATTATTTCTGTCACAATAATACAGAAAGCAAGCATAATATTAGTAATAACATTGCTATCAAGGCAAGAAACTGAAAAATTTAGAAACAGACAAGAAAATAACAGTAACAAGAAAAACACAACCTCCTAACATCCACCTACCTCTAAAACCACAGAGAAACTTGCAGTAAAAAGTAAGCAAAATGAAATTAGCTCTCTTCCACAAAATGCTTGACACATTTGACAGAAATTACTAAATACACCTAAGCATTACATAGCAGTCATTACATGCCCCAAAATACTGGTTTTGGAAAAAGAATGGCATTTAGAGTGGTCTTTAGCATGCTCAGAGGCATTTAGTGAATATATTTGTATTAGGAATATATGTAAGACCTTGAGAAAGTTGGCAGTATCACGTGGCAGTAACTGATACAGAGTTCATCTAAAATGGTACTATCTCCAGAAAATGTTTGTTTATCTACAACTCAGGTCTGGGATTTGCAGTTAGTGAACCACATATATCACTATCTCAGAAAAATAGAAACTTGTTTGTGACATCGCAATAGAATATGGATTAGTTAATTTTAGATGTTACTTTTTTATGTGAGTAACTTTTGATTAAATCAGCTTCTATCTCTAGGCCCAGAATGAATGAAATAAAAATATTTACAACAGTGTTTGAGTGAATTCACAGTTAAGTAAATGTCAAAATAGAAGTTTTTCACAAGAATACCACATCTGGTTATAACCTACAAAATTTCTTGATGCTTAAAAATTCTTGAACAAATGAGTACTGATCAAGAGCACATCTTTCAAAAATAATAGAATAGTGAAAGGAAAAATGTTTGAAGTTTTTTTTTTTTTCTAAAACTTGTGCCCTTTTTCTCTTTTTGACAGATATTTCAGGTTTTACCAGATTATAAATAAGGTCTACTATATTAATATTCCATCTGAAAACTTTCTTCCTCTTCTCTTCTCTTCTCTTCTCTTCTCTTCTCTTCTCTTCTCTTCTCTTCTCTTCTCTTCTTTCTTTCTTCTCTTCATCTGCTATTGTAACCACCTCCTTTTTACTACATGACTGTTCTTGACCTCACCCTCACACCATTCTTCCTTCCCCAAATCCAGGTTATTCAACACACTGTCAGTTAAGACACAGTTATTTTGGCAATCCTTTTTCTCCCTGTTTTAATTTCTGGGGTTTTTGTTTTTTTGTTTTTTTTTTTTTTTCTGTCTTTTACACTGTGCTCTACTTCTGGTTGTTTAACACCAGTTATAAAGCTTCACCTACTTAGTTCATTCTGCTTCAGTGGTTACCGCATTTCAGCTTGTGCTGTCTGTGTTATCTCTTTGATGGTTTATTATTGGATTATGCAGAAGCTGAGATTCCTAAACCACTGAAACTGTACAAATTTCAGCTTCTGAATTCAAGGAAAACAGTATTTCATACCTGTGCCTTCCCACAAACTTGTTCCTGCCTCTGCAGACTACACCACTACTATTGTTTATCAGCACTTAGTGGTGCTTATCCCTAGCTTATTGTTTATGCCCAATTCTTTCTTTACCCCCACTGAGGTAATCCAAGTCTTAATCTTCAATGGTGAGCTTTTAAGACATCTCATTTAAAATTATTTCTCTCTATTCATATCACAATAAGCTTTTAAGACATCTCATTTAAAATTATTTCTCTCTATTCATATCACAATAGTGTTAGTGAATTTCTCACAGTATCTCCTCATTATTTAATCTCTTTCATTGCAACCCTGTGACCACACAAATATTTTTCTTTCCTGGTGAACATGGCACATTTCCCTTTGAATTGCTTCATAAGCTTCACTTTCCTGGCACTGACTGCAAGGAAGCATTAAACACCGTTCCTTCCAATTTATTCAACTTTCACAATTTTATGGGCTGTCACCACTTTCTGTACTCCTCCATTTACATTAAACACAACTTCTCATTTATCTTCTATAACTTCATTCATAACAATATTGGTTTCATATTGTGATATTTTCTAAGACATACAACACCTTCCGCAGTTGATCTATAAACCTAAAGAAATATTTCACCTGCCACACAGGCAACTGTTGATTTCATTTTTTGCTAATTTATGACTGTTCTGGTATGATTCAGACAGGGAGTCCTGGTATCTATTTGGAGAATTATACAGGGATCAAACAGTGGAAGGCTAATAACAATAAAATAAAGGAGCAGTAGTGTACTGGTTTAATACAAGTCCACACAATATGAGATTCCCTTGTTCACCAAATAAAGAATTATTTCCTTAAAAAGAAAAAAAAAAGCAAAGCCAGAAAACAAAACAATATTCTGCCATTTGATTAGACTGGTTAATTTTGTACCATTTAAACCATTACATTTAAAGTTATGTAGATTACTGTTCAAACATATTCATATCTAGGAAGTATTCAGAAAAACTGGTTTATTTCTTCAGAATGCAATAGTAGTCATCTAACACTGGACTGTAACACATACTTATGGTTACTTTAACCTCAGTGAATGGCAAGCCCATGTGAATTTCTTGCCATAGAAAAGCAGAAGCAGAAGAAAAAGCAGGAGAAAAAGCAGGAGAATAACCTGCACATACATTTGGAAATCTTAAGATTCTAATTTCTCTGAAATATTCCAAGTTTGTATATGCAAATATCAAGCTCTGGTGATTAAGTCTATGATTTTGCATTTATTAAATTTTTTATTAAGTGCTATATACTCAGTGAGTGCACTCAATTGAAATGTATCAGCTTCTCTGGGTATTATTGTTTGCACTAAGGCAAGTATTGAAGGCATTGAAACATCAAAGTCTTCAGTCCCAGCACACTGGATTCTTATATTGTGGCAATAGTGTATTACACTATTGCCACACAATGCACAAGGAGACAGTACAGATGAGCACCCGGAGTATTGAAACTAAAAAATCCAGACTAACATTTCTTAGTCCAGATACCCAAGGGCAGAATTGTTTTATGTATAGGTTGTGAAATAACAGGAAATAGCTTAATGTTTGAAAATCTAAATTAGTTCTTTCTTAAAAAACAAACAAAAGCTCCCAGACCAAACCCTAGCTCTACAAAAAAATCGAGACCAGGGATATTCTACCCATGTGCACACACAGATAAGTTCCTTATGTAAATTACTCCCTCCTGCAACCAGCACTCTTCAAGATCCACTCAGGTTTTTACAAGTCCAAAAAGCACATAAAAAAACTTACAGCAGAATGCTGTTCTTTCACATTAGTCTTTTGTGAACAGGGTGTTCTGTAGTCTACATACCACCTGCTTCAGCCACTCAGAATGGGCAAATTTCATCAACAGTGCTGCTGAGAAGTGTATTTGGAGTATTTCAAGAGTTATACAGAAATCTTTAGATACTCAAGGCCCTTAAAGAGACAAAGAAACCAAGGAGTGAAAGAATATTTTGAAATGATATGTTCAGCATTTCCATGCTTATTTATCTATTAGCAAATGTAAGGAATAAATAAAATAGAAGCAGATTGAGCCTAATTTGTTTATCCTTACTGCCTACCCTCTCATATAATTTTGTTTCATCCCCCAAATCTGCCTAGTACCTGGACCCTAATTCTAGTTTTTCTCATAATCTTTGAGAATTAACAAACCCTTTAATGATGAATGCTGTCTATTGAAAAGAGGAATGGATTTTATCTTGCTCAGGAGAAAACTAAGAGGTACATAATAACAATTTTTTTCCTACAGGATCTTTTGATAGATTTTATTTCTATACATTCCCAGTTCTTAAGAGTAACTGACATAAACAATCAAGAACTTGAAAAGAAGTGTTTAGTTGCTCAGTATGAAACAGTATTCCCAAACAAGAAAGGATTATCACTTCATATGGAGTCCAAGCCAGATGAACACCTTTCTGTAAGTTCAATAAACCAAGCAAAAATATTTAAGACATCAGATCTTCCAAAAGAATTCTCAAAAAAACAAATACAAAGGAACATTTTGTAAGAGCACAGGAGGTCTAAGTGCTATGTTGTCCCCTATCAAGAGGGAAAAAATACAAAATACAAGAAATTTTATTGAGTGTGACAACCATAAATGTAGGCTTTGTTTGTACTGAAGGACTTAAAAGTACAAGAAAGAGACCAAAAAATCCAAATCCAGCAAAAGATTTGTTCAAAACAAAAATCTGGTGTTTCTGTATGTCAAGAAAGTACATACACCAAGTATTTAAAAAAAAAAAAAGCCATTACTCAGGAGCAGCATGAAATTCATCAGTAAAGCTGACTTACACTACTTTAATCATTGTGTCATAATTTTTATGAACAGGAAATTAAAATGCATAATTTTGTATCACTGTTTGGGAATATACATTGAAGTTGTCATGTTTAGTCTTGAAAATATACATTTTTTCCAGATGGTTATCTGAATAATATATTAACTCATTTTTAAGTATTCTTGTTCATCAGCATGCATGATGTACCTAAGTATCATATGTGACTGGTATTTGTCAATGCATAAAACTGAAAGTGAAATTATGAAATTATCATATTAATGTCAATATGTAGTTCAGTTATGAATGCCTAGGAAATGATTATCTGTTCTATTAGGTATACATACAATTTTCAATTCAAAACCAGTTTTTGTATGTGAAACTATTTCTGGCTAACTTTCTGATGTTGCCTTGAAGTACCTGTTGGTATCTGATGAAGACTGTGACAACAGTTTGATGAGACTGTGACAACAATTCACAATTTGTCAGTGCAGCAATGCTTAACAGCAGAACTACACTACATTGTCAAATACATGCACAAAGCCTACCCAGGCAAAGTGCAAGGCTGCTGTTTCATTTACTTTATAGTAAAACCCAGAGGTATCACTGAATATCAGGCCTGTCATTATGGCAAACATTGTATAAACAAGACTTGATTTAGTGCTCATTGAATTAAATGGAAAAAAAATATCAGATAGCCATGGTTCTTTTTCTTGAGACTCTGTATCTAAAGTGAGTTAATCCCCAAGTGTGTACAATTCTTATATCTTTATATCCAGGTTAAAAATAAACATAAATACTAAACTTATGAGTGACTATAAATAAATACAGACATAAAAGTACTAATTATTCTTATTAATTTATATTTAATTGGTTGATACATCATGGAATAAGGAACAAGAAATCCCAGTGTCTTATGGATCTATTAAAAAAATAAAAAGAGAATTCCATTTGTAAAGGAAGGCAAGTAAAAAAAAGCAAAATAAAACCACAATTTGCCTCCAAGTTGTATCAGGTTAATTCTTAATTCAAATGACTCAAATTGCTTAGCATTTTTATAGATTTCTTGATTAGTTGGACTCAAATATTCAGTTTGTAAACACATGAAAAATGCAGTAATTGAAATACAGTATATAATTTTAGAGAAACCAACACAAGAGTATTCAGACCCATGGGAACTGACCTGACAATTATATTGATTTTGGATCAGTTATAGTCACATCGGCACAGTTTTTTTCTATCCATGCAGAGAAGGTTTGAATAATTTACCTCACTGAAGAAAACAGAATTTAAACAGGAATAAATTATCCCTAACTCCCTGTTCTTTTATAAAATTTTTAGATCTTTTTTTTTTTTAAAGAGAAAATGAACAAATCAAAAAATCTAGTTCTATTACTGAACATAATTTAATATTCCTTAAGTTGACTATAAATGTATTTTTCTTAGAGTAGATGTGTTTAGATTGGTTTCTTTTTTACTAAACTTTTCAGCTAAACTTTTTACAAAAGTCTCCAATTCATTGATATAGACATATCTATTTCTATGTACATATATATAAAATTTGTTTGAAAAGGAGGGAACAAGTTAAATACCATGACAATTTGAAATAGGTAAACTTGACTAGTGCATTCTGTTTCTATTTGTAATAGCTTTCAAGACAACCATAA
Organism: Todiramphus chloris collaris; assembly: GCA_025345505.1. Lineage (NCBI taxonomy): Eukaryota > Metazoa > Chordata > Aves > Coraciiformes > Alcedinidae > Todiramphus > Todiramphus chloris. The sequence goes on along the minus strand of JANVCC010000010.1, from coordinate 44,258,120 downwards.
CTAATTAACTTAAAAGTGTAATTTGTTTTACCTGTTTCCTAACAACAGGTGAAACAGTTAGGTCCATTCCTAACTTTGCTTGTTTGCTGCCAATTTTCTAAGCTCCTGCAATTATCACAGGAACTTACATAGCATTAAGGTCTGATCCAGAAAGGAGTGAAGACCCATAAATTTCAATTAGGTAAGCAAACTCCCACTTGAGATAAAGGAAGTTCAGTAGCTAGTTTTATACTATTTATTCCAGAAGAAGGGAACAGACAATTTGGTTTTTTTTTATTATGAGTTTTACAACCTTATAGACTAAATAAGGCTATTGAAATTGCATTATCTTACATGGGAACTTGTGTAGAAGTTAAAAAAAAGAAAGAACAAAAAACTGGCGAAAACAAGATTTTACTTCCACTGTAACATTACTGTCATGAAGAAGAACATGCAGCATTTCACTGAGAAGTTTGAATGTAACAAGAAAATACTTGCTTTTTGCCTTACATTGGAGAACTTGTTTTATAAGAAAGATTCTAATATAGCTTCCTTCTCATACAAGATATAACAATTGTAACACAAAGTAATCTGAGTGAAAAGGTGAAGTGAATTCTTTAAAGTAGTTGAAGAAAAAGAGAAATATCAAATGCTAATATTTACAGAATATTTTTTAATCTAACTACAAAAGTGATCATTATTTTGTTCAGCAAGATTTTTCTGCTTTTCTGAACAGCTAAATACAATGATCAGAAGCAGTATGTTACAGGTACTGATACATAGACTAGAAAAAGCTATATGTATCTGCAATGAAAAGACAAAAATGTATGTAACTAAATACAGAAACTTGTCTGTAACTTGTACCACGGTTCTTGAAACTCTCTTTCAAATCTTTGAACTTCTTCTCCATATTCTGGTTCAGCAAATGCATCGAGTGATACTAAAACTGGAGAAATGTCTGAATAGCATCATCATCCTCAAGGCAGACAGGTCTCTGAACAGACTCCTTCAGGATTCTGTCTAGAAGAGGAAGAAAGGAAGAGAAAAGAATGCAATGATGTAGCAAATTAGTCACTAAATCCAAGATATCTAATTTTCAATTGTATTTAAAAAAATCTTAATCCTACTCACCTTCTCCTGGATTCCAAATAGATTCTTCAGCTTTCACCTGGCTAGTCCTGAATAACTACATCTCACAGTGTTCTGTGTGCTCATCAGTACTGTTTCCTTGTGCAACCATATAATGCAATGAAAAAAGGGGATTTGCCCCTACTATTCCTCATCATAATGAACAAACTTATTGTTCATGGGAAATCATAGAAACACATAACACTCTCATAGGGGAAATAAAACAAATTTAAAAGTAAGGAACTAGTATTATGCTTGGATAACAAGCTTGCTCAGTAATACAGTGAAATAATAGTAACTATTTGTGCAAAGATATAAAACCCAAAAATCCTGAGCAGCCATAACTGTGAAAGAAACAACCTTTAAAAATTTATTCCAAGTAAGCTTTTATATCTATTTCCATTTTCAATAAATTAAATAAGTTTGAAAGAGAAGTTTGAATAGAGTGCACACAACTCACATAGTGTGATGACAGCCTATGCAGTGTTTTAGCGTATGTAGACCAGAGTACAAGTAGAGTCTGACAAAACCTAAGAAGGCAGACCTGGCTAAGAGTCAGGAGTCACGCTTATTAAATTGAACTCTCAGGGGTATCATGCAATCAGAGGTCACAATCGAGGCAACAGAAGCAATGTCACGATATCAGAGAAAGGGCCAATTCAGACCTGCTCCCTGACAGGCAGTGAGGTCACGGCTTGCGGCAAATAACTGTATTAAAAGGGAATATTCTCTGCACACTTTTAGAACTGTCATCTGAACAAACAAAGCCAGGTCATTGGTAGGTTAAATCAGAACTTTCTGCCTTAGTAGCACATAGCTTCCTTTCTTTTTACATTCACTATGAATTTCTCAATTACAAAAAATACATCAGCTACTAGAACAAATTCTCAGTAAATTTAACTTTGAAATACACAATAGTGTTTAAATTCCCCCTTTTTAAAAGTTAATGTAATTTCTACCCTAGACAAAAGATATCCCTGGTCTCTTTATAAATTGAAAATTACAAAGCTTTCTTAGAAAACAAAAAGCATGCAAGAGTTTTAGGGAAATGATTTTCCATAGTCAGTTTCTTAGTAACCCTGATACTCAATCTGTATTTAGAAACCATTAAAAAATTTTGAAGTTATTAATAATATGCTTGTTTAATGATGATTGTAAAGTAAAATAAAGTACTTCTTTTGTCTGGCTACTTGGAATTTATCTCATTATCTAGACAGGATAATCTACAAGATTCTACAGATTTAGAGATCTATGAAATTATAATCACGTTGGATTTATTAACCTGACAATAAACCTGCATAGGAAAAACTATTCTAAACTGTCAGGTAAATACAATTTTTATCTTTGCCTGCAGCCCTTCTTAAGAATATGAGAAAAAATATAGAAAAATAACTGGAAAATGCAGTATTTCTACCTTTTTTATACACATAAGCCACATGAAATATCTGCAGTGCGTACATCAAAATAGAACAAACTATGAATTTCAAACAACTGCTAAAATGTTTCTGTATTGCACAGAGTAAGAATTGAACTGTAAAGTTATGAAGTTGGAAGATACGCATTATAGAAATAAAACAGCATAGAAATTACACAGATATCACTGCATGACTGTACATATTTATTAAAATATTTGAGTTACTTGCAATTTCTTGCAAAATCATATCTATATCATGTATACTATTTTACAGATTACATATAACTTGTAAAAGGTATAGGACTGCATAAAATTTTTAATAGCCAGATTTCAATAATAGAATCTTAATGTTCTTCTTAAAAAATGTTGCATATTACCAGAATATACCATGTATCTGAACAACAACATTATTACTTGTAAAAAAGAAAAAGACTTAAACATGTATTCAGTACTAAACACGTATTCAGTACTAAACACGTACAAATGTGGAATGTTGTAGATCTCTGACCTCATTAACATTCTCCTTAACACTGGAGTTTAGGACAATTAAAACTATTCTCCTTAACGTTCATAGATAGAAAAAAAAGAATCCCCTTTTAAGAAATTTTAATCAACTACATTTTCAAATCAATGCAAAGTTCTGGGGTGAAGGCCTTCTTTTAATTCACCTCTAAAAGTACTTAAAGTGTTCAGAGGCATTGCTATTAAAATGCATAGCTACAGAAAACATTTCTTTAAAAGTGATTTAAAATGCATCATGTTGTCCAACTGAAACAAGATTTCTACCCATAAACTATTTCAAAGAATACATTATATTCCTTATTCATAGCTCCATACAGAATGGAAATTCTTTTGCAAGATGAACATTGGTGCAATGCAACATTCATGATGCTTTTATGGACTCAGAACATACATTTTTCTGTGGCCTATGCTAAAATACCATTTGTACACCAATATGATTTTAATGTTTGAAATACTCACTTTGGAAAATGATTGGAATGTATCTGAAAATGCACTTTTAATAACCCCTTAATTAGCAATTGTTTTTCTGAAGTGTAAAAAGAGTATTGAGTATTGTTCAGTAAAAGCAAAACAAATAAACAAACCCCAATATTGACTACAGTCCCCAGGCATACAAACAGATGGCAACAAATTTGACAATTACTTTTAACTAAACGTATTAAGTCCAAGTGCTGTACAACTTTATTTTAGAGGAATTTCACCAAACCTCTTCTCCCTTACCCCCTGCAACCAAATCCATTTGGATTTAACTTGTTGCTAAAATTATCTGTCTTTTGCACTCTAAGACCTGGGTCACAACCTTACTTAGGGACAGGAAATAGTTATCAGGTCACTGAATGGTCAAATGAAAAAGGATTTGAAATGCTTCGATACTCAGGGGTCTATTCATCCAAAATGATTGCCTTATGTAGTATTAAAAGCTCTGAACATGGAGTCAACTCCTTTACATATAGATTGGCTGAGATGCAGATATCTACACTACCTAGCTTTTGGACTAAAAATGCCAAGGAAAGGAGAAAAAACAGAAGCTGGAGCTTGGAAATGTAAATAAAGCTATCTGAAATATTGGGTTACCTCATTCAAAATGGAGAAAAAATAGTTTTCAATCTCTGATGACATTTCAGGTGAAATCTCATTCCCAATGAAGGCATCATTGGCAGTAGCAAAAAAGCAGTAAGAATGTTTGGTTGTTGTTTTTTCTTCAAATGTGCAGTTCCTGGTAAACTGCAGACCGGTAAATTTCTACCTTGTGAAAGCACAGCCTACATATTGTATAAAATCCAAGTTTTGTAAGTTTGTTGGAACAAACACATATGCTTTCTAGCTTAGAGACCACATTTAAGTCTGATAAGCATTAATAAAGTCCTTATATCACCACAAATTGCCAAGGTCTGCAAAACAGTAAAGACAGAAACAAAGAGAGAACACACAGGCAATTAAAATATGTGGTCAGAAACCTTTAACATATGAATACAGGAACCCTGAAGACTAGAATCACAGTGAGAATTCATATTATGTTGGTATGCATCTATGGCAAGTACCTCCGGTTCAGGAACTTCAGGCAAATAGAAAATTCTTTTATTTTATTTTTTTTTTTTAATTGAATGTGAAAAGAAAGAATACTAATAAAAAATGTCATGTGTCTAGATGATTTCTAAATATGCAGACACATAAGTGAACTGCATAAATGCACATAAATGATGTTTTACATATTTATCTTTAAACATATACCATAATTTTAGGATTGCTTCATTCCACGAATACTGGAAAAATCCTGCAAGTATCATTGATGGACAGGAGGCTAGAAAATTAGGCACAGATTTTATTTTTTAGTTTTATTTTATAATAAGAAACCAGGCCACTAGAACTATGTAACTAAAGCTTGAGTGCGTGCACTGTAAGGCCCCTGCAGTCTTTTACAACTTTTCAGCGTACCGCTGTTGTGAACTGGGTTTGCACTTTGCCAGCAGAGCAGCTCTGACCCATGGAGAGCACTCCTTCAGATCAACACTGCCTCAGGCTTTACTGCTTTCTCCAAGAAGTCTTACATTTCAGGCATCAAGTTGAATTTCTTCTGGAGATGATTAACCCAAACCCATGACAGATTTTTTTCCAAGATATCCAACTCCTTATGTTTATTTTATCCTGGCTCTTTTTGGATGTACTGGACACAAGTAACCTACTCATTTTACATGTTAAAGGGTTGGTGGAGAGCCATTAATTCCCTAAAATGAGAAAATATTTCAATGCAAGAGTTCTGTTGTGTGAGCTCAAACTAAATAATAAGAAACAAAGCCATAGAATTATGATTTTAAAAGATAGATCCCCTTCCAGTCTACAGGTTTCTTTAATGCATTTTCATCACATTTCAGGATAGACCTTACATTCTATGGAAATGCATTATTCTGTCATTTTTGTCACTACCATATGGTTTAGAAACTGCTTCACTAATGTGGCGTACAAATTTAAAGCCTGGGAGATATGTAATAATTGCTTTGTACTATAAACATGGCAATTCAGATAGTAGAATTGCAGCAAGACTAGATTTAGAATGTGGGTATTAATCCTTTTCAGACCACAGCTCAATAAAAGATGAATTAATTTAGAAAATGGATGTTTACAAACAATGTGCTTCTTGGGAGTTGATGCCATTTATATTTTTCCATTGAAAACAGCTAATTTTTTTAAGATGAAAACAGCTAACATAAATCATTAGCTATAGTTCAGTGTATTTTTTAAAAACTCATAAATAACAAGCAACATCTTTAAAGCACAGAAAAAGATTAGTATTAGCATTCAACTCTCAGTACCTTCTCTTAACTCATATGTAGATAGTTAAAAGTATCAGTGATTTGAATCAATATAATTTCTATTTAATTACCACATATAATTTTTCTTCAATGTATTCATATTTCATAACACAGAAAACCTTATAAACTATGTTGATCATTATGTAAAAATGTTTTAATAAGCTCACATAATTTACTCAAATGTAACCTTAAATTACCACTGTCCAAAGTCTCAAGTTCACATTTTTAATTAGCTCTAGTAGTAATAATCTATAAGAATGTTTTTTCACTTGAAACTACAAGAGTTTCATAACTGTTAACTATCAGAAATCTGGAAAAAAGACAACTTTAAATGGATCTTTGACATTTATCTTCCAATCATATGACATAATCATAAGATCATTTTACCTCTTGTTCCAACATGAAAAATAAATGTTATTTCTACTAAGAATTTAAAGAGAAATGAATAAATATTTCCATAATTAAAAGCCACCTGAGAAAGCATACTCTGTTCATTATCAAATTTGTATTGGTGAAATCTGTCTTAGCATGATACACATTACATTTTCTTTAGTCACCAATGAGCATAAAATGAGAGGAAATAAAGTACTGCCAATTAGAACTATTGGTTCCCAAACTACAGTAAACATATCCTGAAAACATAATCCAATGCATTTTTAATATAGTTTAACTTTGTGGCATTGGCCATTGTGCGCATTCCTGGATGAAGTAAAATTGTATTGTTTCCACTTCTTTGAAGTATATGGTATAGATGTGACACTGATGGTTATGGATATGACTAAAAATAAATGTAATGTATGTGCCAATAAATCACTTAATCTACATAATTAATTGGAGCATAGTCTATGAAATCCTGAGAATCTAAGTGAATTGTATCCAATTAATACTTGGATTGGAATAGTTCGATTGGACTTTCAGCTGATTGACTGCATTCTTCCAACTTGCCCTACAGATTGAAATCTATCTTGCCATGTACTGAACAGAAATTAATTGTATTATCCACCAAATTTTTGAGGTAGATGGATTAAAGAGGATGCCAAAAGACATATACTGTTCCCAAAGCTTGTAGCAAAACAGTGTGCTAGGTCTTGGGGCTCCCTCTTTAGTTTTGAGCTGCTGTACTGGGACAAAGCACTCACACTGTTGGTTGGAAAAGTAGCTACCCTTTCTTTGAGCAAATGAAATTACAGGTCCTGTAATTACAGACCTGTAGCTGACAGAGATGCTCTGTTATACATTCAGCTAGGACTAATTGGAACTTCCCAAGAAAAGAGAAGGAATCAAGGATAGATTCTTCCTTCAATTCCTGTTCTACTTTAACCAAAGTAGTCAAGACTATTTTATGTTAAATCAGTAATTAAAATAGCCTCCAGACTGCAAGAGGTGATGCAGTCATAAAGCTTTCTAAAAATATGCTTTTCTGCAAAACAGGAAGATGAAAATTATCTGTGTTTCTTAGAATGTTCCCAAAATTTTGAGATCTTTGGAATGTCACCATCTACAAAAAAACCAGTCATCTCCAAGAATGTTCACAAAAACAGTAGGCTGGCATATTTTGGTTGTCAACTAACCAGCAGTAACCGAAACACAACAACCGTGCTGGAAGCATAACCCTATCACACCAAAGAAAAGCAGTGTAATATACATAATCCCAGGAAATGTCCAGCAAATCATCAGAAGTGAAAATATGTTTTCAGGCTTTCATCTGTCTTCAGGTTTTTGATCAGGCTGTAGTATTTTAAGTGAAGCAGTAAACACATATTCATACTTGAATATTCTGTGTCTTACTTTACAACCTACGGAAGTTAATGTCACAATGTATAATTATGATTTATTAATTATAATATATAATCACAATTTATAGTTATGATTTAATGAATCTGAACTTCACAATGACCATGTGCATTGAATTAATTTTAAAGGAACTGAAATAACATCTAGACACAAAGCATTAGGATTACAAAATGCATGTTGATACTACAAATTACACCAAAGTAAATTGTTCATAACTTAATTTACTTTCAAAACATATATATATATAAAAGTGTGCTGTGTTTATTGAATTCATATACCTACTTATGGTATATCCATACATATTTGTGTGCATATATATATGCATATGTATTTGTATACAATACACACCTATATTTTATGTATTGACACATGCACACATACACACACATATACACTAACACATATTTAATTACATTTCTATGGTTCATGCTTTCACATGTCACTTGTATTTTTAAATGGCAAGTTCTTGTCTGTCGGAACGTTTCCTCACGCAGTTGATGAAGCATGCAATAGAAAGGGGTTTGTCTCTGACTACCTTTTGTGTGCTATTGTGATACCAGTATGAAATAATGGTACCCTGTGGGAATTTTTATAACATCAGTAAAGCATGATGACTCTTCTAAAATTTAATAAAATATGATCACATCACTCAAGTTTTGAAAATGTATTTTCCTACAATGTGTATGTCAAATTGGTTATATTATTTGTCCCATGGGATTAACATTATGCACAAGTTTTCAAAACTGGATGCCAACATTTTGCATATCAGCTCATCACAACTTTTTAAACAGGGAAATAGTTGATTATTGCATAAACATTACGTCTTCACTGTGTTCAGATATTCTTTTACAGACATGGCATAATACAACACTGTTTATATGATGCAGGTAACTTACGTGAGAAGTTAAATTATGACAGAATATAACCTTTATCTCAGAAACACACAAGAATCAGATACTAAGCTCATTCCTTTTCCCACTTAAATTTTATAACCTTTTTTTTTTAATTCCTTTTCGTCTTATTTGTATTTTTAAAAACAAACCAAAGACATAATGAAGACAAAAGACATTCATCATACTTCTTAACTAGATTACCTCTTAAATATTCACTACCATGATGTGTTCCAGTTTGAAAATCTAAAACTGTTCTAATTGTTTCACTTCCGAGGGCATCCCCTTTCAAAAGTAGTGATTCTGTTATTTAACAGATAACACATGTGTACTTGCTATTGATGCTATAGTTTCTCCCTGCATTTCCCAATTTAAAGAAAGAAAGCAGAAATATTTGGAATGAGCTTTTTGTTTTTAGATTTATTTAGTGGTTTATGAAGAAGATGGATTGGAATTAAATTTTCTACCAGAGCACTGACTACCAGTCTGTGAAGGTAAAAGGGCTTGAATGGAGGAAGTTTATTTCCACCATGCAATGGACTGGTTTGTGTTCTCTTTTGACGTAAAATACGGTGTCCACAAGATTTATGGATACAGAGTGAACACATTCCACCTTCTTGTTACAGAAAGAACTCCCATCGCAGAACAGACCCAAAGAAATCCATTCCCGGCAAAAGAGGAAGAAATGGTCAAAAGGTGAGAAAGGGGAAATGGGAAACAAGCTTTTCTGTGAGTGAGGGAAAAAATTACCGATAACACAACTCTGTGAAATTATCATGCAGGTGTTTTGCTCTGTAGTAGATAACATGCAAAACATTGCCAAATTTTAAATTGAGAAACTCTTAGTTCTGTCTAATGGTATCTCACATACACATAAATAAATGCTTTGTGCTGTACTCTGGGTTCTAATCCATAACCAATTGTTTTCTGACTATACCATCTGAAATAGTAATGCCTCAGGTAGAAGGACAATTTTATATTCTGGTCAAGCAGAAGAGTATTGCTTTGTCTTCTTAAAGGCTCAGCAGATTGCATATAACACCCAATTAAAAAAATGCTGAAAAATAAATCAGTTTATTAGCTGACCAAAGGAGTACAGTGGTCCTTGAAATGAAAGATAAACAAGAGTGCCACTACAGTTCTTGCCTTTTGATATCTAAACTGCTATGATGCCTTCTCTTCATGCATTCAAAAAGTAATTTTGGTAATATTTAGAATAAATACTTTGGCTTTCCAAAAGAATGGGAAATGTCTCCAGGCAGGAACAGGTAAACTGGTGGCAGGAAAGCTAAGCTAAACCTACACAGGCTTTAGGGTACTGAGCTTGGCACCAAGCTTATCACCTTGACATGGTTTTGTACATTCACACTACTGCTTGTAGTCTTTGGGCATCCAGTGTTTTGCAGGAATTTGCATGTCCTGTTTCTTCAGTACATGATGCATTCTGGCATATAATGATATGCCACAGGAACAGATAGAAGACACTGGAAATGCTAAATCAGGCACAGCATACATGTACAGATTGTTTATATTCTAGATAAAGTCATAGTTGGATCCAAGGCATATAATAGTGTAAACATTTTTGTTCTTCAGAATTCACCTAGAATTGTTTCTAAACAAATTCAAGCATGGGATCATGAATGTAAGCCAAATCTAGACTTTCATATAACTAGCTTAATTGACAGAATTGCAGGTCAGGGATAGTCTCAGACAGGTTCTGATTTCTGTACTCATGCAGTGAATGTTAATATAGCATTATTGGTTTTTATTTTACTTTGTGGGAGTGGGAATAAATAAGAGAGCATATATCTTTGTCTTTGAAAGACACAAAAAGACAGAGGTGACAACATTCTGAACACACTTTTGAGTTACAAAAGGAATCAAGATAGTCTAAAAACAATGCCCCTGGAGATGCTCAGCTTCTTAAAACAACGGTACTTAAAATAGACTTGGCCTTATTCAAGTTGTACTGAAGCCAACAAGAGTTTTAACATGAATTACAACAGAAAAAGAGCTAAATCAGAATTTAAAAGTGTTTGGAAAGTCAATTTTATATTTACATGTTGAAGATGCTTTTCCTGACTTTTGTCAAATGATGGGTTTTCAGGGAGTACTTGTGAAGTAAAACCATGTTAATGATTGCTAGGAATGAATAGCTAGCTTCAGAAAAGGTGACAATGAGATGAAGAATTTGAAGCGATATTTAATTTATACAATTTTATTATAGTGTTTTGTATTTTATGCCTCTGTGATAAGGTTTTTTTTTTTTTTTAATTATGATTACCTTAATGATGAACCCTTAATAATAAATAAGTAAAATAGGCACCAGTTCATTACAAGATTAATCTCTAGGAGCATCCCCCACCCTCCCCAATGACTTGAAATTGAAATGTTACACTGCTGTAACTTGAGATACTCAGGGACAGATAAGGACTTTAAACTCCTGCCTTCTATTTGTGCATATTTAGATTTCAAGTAGTCTTGCTTAAGACATTACAAGACATATATGCTTACATGCATAGAGATAAAGTGAAATACTTGTTCATACCTTCAAAGTAACCAGCATTTATAGGCTGTGTCTTCCTTGGTGGTTTCACATGGAGATATTTATTTTCATTGTTTTTGAACAACGCCAGGCGCACAGCTGGGTCTAGATGACAAGAACAAGTTAAAATCAAAGGTCAGACCCAGCTCATTCATTCCTTCAAGCAGTTTTTCACCTTTTAGCCACTTACTAAATGAAAATACCTTTAAAAGTAGGTTTTCTATTCACAAAGGATTACACTTTCTAAAATAAAGCAACATAAATACATGTGCAACTCAGAGTCAAAATCACTAATTTGCAAAATTTTAACACTGGATCTTTTAGCTAACTCATCTTCAAATTAAAAACAAATTCTAAAGCATACATTTGTGAAAATATTAGAACCAAACTGGTTTTAAAGCTTGAAATTTAATCAGAAATACTAAAAGAATATATGCCAAGCACTGCTTCTATAAGCTCTGGTTTAGAATATTCAGCTGTGTAAAACAAGTCTTTTACACCTAAAAAACGTTAACAGGAGGCAGTTTATTTTTTGAGGCTAAGCTTGCAAACAATGAGCTAACCTTCTTCCATGTTCCATCCTTACTGAAATAAAAAATATTCCCAAAGTCTACATATTCATCTATTTGCCACAGTACGAAATCTTGATTAGTTTCTTAACTTTTATTTTGAAGACATTGCAAAGAAGCAAAGATGCAAATAATTGCATATAAATGCAAGAAACATAAAGTTTAATTAACAAAAGCTAAACTAATGCAAAACCATACAATCCAGGAAAGGTGATTTTTATGCTTTATTTCTTATGTGAAGGAAGAATTGCTTGCTTCACATAGGAGAAAAGTAGGGGTTTAAGGGAAACAGTGGGTCAGAAAGAATGTGAATATTCTATGCACAGTGCAGAATAAACCAGGCAGTTATTAAAAAAAAAAAAAAAAAAAGGTAGAAACAAAAGCAGATACCTAGTGACAAGCAAAAGTATATAGGGTTTTCTAGGCATGACACTGAGATTGGTAACATGAATAACAGAAAGACAAAGGAAAAATGACAGAAATATGTCTCACATGGTTAAAAGAAGGCAATAGCAAAAGAGGACAAATACACTCCCCATATATCTGAGAAAAAATGAGGCAGAAGAGGTTTGTCTAAAAAGGTGACTACAAACTGTCAGAAGAAGGTAGAAAATAAAGAGGAAAACCAGAATATAACTTAGCAAGAAAGTAGATACTGCACAGAAAGGATTTAAATTTTCACAAAGAATGTAAGTGCAGCAAAAAATAATATGTGAGATTTTTTAATTTCCTTGTTTATGGACATAAAGAATCAGAATGCCCTGATACGTTAGTGAGTAATTTCTTATGAAGTTCAGCTTACAAAGTTGGTTTTGACTAGACCTCTGTATTTGCAGCAGATGCTTCAGTTACAAACTAGTGGAATGCACAGGGTTCACAACAGCTCCACTTTTTCTCAGAGAATGCTCTCTTGACACAAGCAGATATACTGTATCTTTGCCTTATAAGCCCGGAGAAGATCTCTAATGGGGTGTGGATACTTGAAGAGATAACACATTGACAAAACACATCAAAATGTTATGGTATTCTTGGTCAGCACACACTGCAGCAGCATTTGGTTGACAGAATGTTCTTAATGGTGCTAACCTCTCAAAAAGCAGCAAACTTGACTAATGAAGGAACCCTGGAAAATACGGATGGAAGTAATTTAGGCCATGCCTTCTTCCCAGGAAGAATCAGAGATACCTTACACTTTGTTATCTCAAACTGTCTAGAAGAGCCTCTCTCATCTTGTTGTATGATGATTATAGGTTCCAGAGTAACCCAGAGGTTGTCAGATTTAAAGTTATTGTAACCCACTTTTACTAACTAAAGTATAAATTAAATGACCGAAGAAGCTCAACAAATAATGATTAGCTCCATTAGTTTTAAAGGCAGATTATTAGAATCATTCTGATAATGGGACCACTTTATTCACAAACTGGATTACTAGCTTTATAGGTATTTTCATTTTGAATAGATGAATAAAGTAGAACTATTTTGGCATGTCTCCCAACTCAAAAATAAATGTGTAGCAACCTAGTGTTCTTCAGGGCAGCAAATATTTGAGGCAGTAGATCACAATAATATTTGTGACAAAAATATAATAAAATAGTAATACACTATATTTTAAAGGTTCTCTCTGAAATTTTAAGTAACAGAAGTTATAAAATATATTTTAAGTAAAGTATGAAGTATTGTGTTTTCTACAGTTATAAGATACATATACATATAAGTACATTACATGGATGAAAATGTACAGAATATTTTCTTTTGTAATTACAATTTTTCCAACATCCATCATACAGTGTTGATATGATACAGTGTTGATAAAAAGACTTCTAACTTTTAGCTTTACACTAGTTACAAAAACAGTGATCTTTTCAATGGAAGACCAAAGAGTAAATGATGAATTTGATTAAAACCTCTTAAGACAAAATGTGATTGAGGATTTCCAAACTACTTTTAATTAACTTAAAATAACTCCCAAAAAAAGCCCAATTTAGTTTTTTTTTCTTTTTTTCTTTTCTTTTTTTTTTTTTTTTGTATTTAGGTCTATTGATATTGTTCCCAAATGTTTTAATAATGTAATCTTTCCTTATTCCAGCCTCTCGCTCAATTCTACAAAAACTCCAACCATTCCGAAGTTTAACTATACCAAGAACTTTTAGGGGAAGTCACATGAAGTTATAGTGCCAACCTAGATTTAAAAAAAAATTATTTTTGCACAAGGATAACAGCAGTAAAGGTCCATGCACTGGGAAGAGAGGGAAATGATGGAAATTGTTCTTCTAAGAGATTTCTATCAGAAGATTTATCTTTGAGTCTTGGCAAAATAATTTAAATAATCTACAGGGATTTAACACAGTGCCAGACTACTTGAATTTGTACCTACCTGGATCACCTCAACTATTGCCTACAGCTCTTTTGCTATTAAAAATGAGTCTTTTTCTTCATCTAGTCCCAAATGTAGCCAATATTATACAGATTACTTTATAATACTAGTGCTTTTCAGTCTCTGAGTGAGCTAGGGAAATGAACTGCATGTATGCTTTGATGACAAGCAATCAAATGTTTTAGATTTCACACAGAACTGTGAAAGAGTCCAATAGTTCAAAATCATACAAATATCTTCCTGGATTCTGGCATACTCATTTAAATGTGGCTTATTAGACAATGAACTGTGCTGGCAATCTAGGAACCATGGAGGTAATTCAATGCACATTGCTTGGCTGACTCCAAATATACAAGATAAGTTGGACGAACACAAGAAATCTTATAGAAACAATATGAAAGGAATATTTACTGCCTGATCTGGCAGTAAATTTGCTAAACAACTTCTTGATAATACATGAAACTGAAAAAATTAAATATTTGTCATTCATTTTTGTTGTGTGATATCTCTAATTAGAAAAACATAAACATATCCATGCCAACTTTTAGGACCTGATAAATCAAAGTAGCACACAGTGACAGATCCTTATCTATAAGATAATTGAATTTGTAAATTCATTTGGAAGAAAGAACACATTTTGTTCCATAATTGAACAGCAATTAGAACTCCATGTCTGGAGTTCCATGTTCCCATGGAATACACAACAAATGTAGCTTACTTTCTGCTACTATGAAAATACAGATCAATGGTCATTTATGTAATGTGTAACAAGGAATAATAATATGCCCCAGATTTTTATTCCAACTGTTGTTAATTCAACAAACCAACGTTGTATAGGCAGATCATCTGTTCTGGGGTTGTGGGTTTTGAGGGGAATGGGTTGGGGTTGGTTTGGTGTGTTGGGTTGTTTTTTTTTTTGTTTTGTGTTTCATGTTTTGTTCGTTTGTTTTTGCTTGGTTGGTTGGTTTTTTGTTTGTTTGATTTTTGGTTGCTTTTTTTGTGTGTTTCTGTTTGGTTTTGTTTTTTTCTAATTAGTATGGCATTGCTGTCTTAAATTCTAAACTAGAACTAAAAATATTTGCTGACCTCTATTAAATATCTTTATCGTTGTGCTCTGATTCTAGGAGCTAAGGCTCACTCCACCTGCTTTTTAGCTTTTTTTTTGTTTCTACCTATGTGGCAGCAAGAATTGCCATCTCATATTGTCAGTCACTGACAAGAGAGCTTTCCTTTCAAGAGGAAATGGTTAAACTAGAAATAATACACTGGTGTAGGAGAGACAAGCTGAAAGCAAGACAAGGCTTCCAGCCATCTTTAAGAAAAAGAAGTTAACTTTCAGAAGCTAATATAAAATCCACAGAATCAAGGAAATTCAAAGCAAGAAATTTTGTATTGCTGTGCCAAGACATCTTTAGGAAGATAGGATTTTTATGAATCTCAGACACTTAATTTTTAAGCACAGTGAGGTGCATTAATGTCTGCTGTATTTAAACATAAAACTTCTACAGAATTTTAGCTACCCATGATAAACAGAAATATTTCTGACATTATGCCAGTTTTATTTGGCTGCAAAATTTCTGGTTTCTTGCCCACACTTTTTGTATTATCTTACTGTAGAGTAAAAATAGTTGAAGCAGACACATCTTACATTTGGTATCATTAAAATACAGGCCACAACTTTATTTAACTACATAAACAAGCACACATAACTCTAGTGGATTAGGGCATAACAGGACTTAAGGCCATTAGTTGGTGGGACTGGTCTACTTCAATATATGCATTGCCTGAATCACTCCCTATTATAAGCTTATGCTACTTAAAGCTCTTCCTTGTAATACAAACCACAGGATTCAATGCACTTGCTAGTATGTTCCATATTTTTTTCACTTCTGAGAAAGTATGTGGCTAGACAGATGAGGTAAGATACTTCTCAGTTACTTCTACAAATCTACAGCTTAACTCTGTACTTCAGCCAGTGACTTTACGGTTTGTTTCTATGCAATTGGAGAACTATAAGTGCCTTTACAGTGAGATTCAAGTAACTTGTTTTTTTAATTCCATTTTAGGAGGAAATTAATAGCATTTAAGGTGGCTATTTCTTTGCATAAAAGAATGCAGATGACTAGCTCAAATGTGGACCATACAATTAACCAAATGAATCCCATCACTGTTGCACTAGTATAAGACTAATGCTTTAGATGGAAAATGAAAAGGAATAAATTTCCACACCCGAGTATTGAAGCTGTTCCTGACTATCCAATCCAAGTTCCAACCCAATATATGTCTTGGACATATTAAAGAGCAAGGTAAAACTCTCTGAATGGAAGCTGAGTTAACACTGCATTTGTGAATCTCAGGCCTAAGACAAAAGCATTAGCATATGGAAGCAGATAGCATATGGAAGCAGACAGCATGCTCTGACAGGCTATTTGCTCCTACAAAGTCCATCTTTAACAGTACCTGCAACAAATAAGATCATGGTCATGAAATGATCAATAGCATATAAAAGATGTTTGGGATGATGCTAAAATCTTAGCATAAGAGTGATTTGTTAATATTTGTTAATATCTTATAATTTATTTGTATCTAGAACCTTTAGATGTTTCTGTTGCTTTGCTTATTGTTACAACATAAAGTTTTGTTTTTAAGGCAAAAGTGTAGTAGTAAATGGATATAACATGGAAAACTGCTTTTTTCTACACCTTATAATTCACACTTTTAAGTGGATGATGGCTACTTATTTTCTTGTGGGCAGGAATCTTTATCACTAACAAAATTATTTTATTTTAGTTAGCATACATTTTATTGTAGTTAGCATCCAGTTGACTATTTTAAATAAGAAAGCTAAAAAGGAAACTGTTGCAACTGTAACACCGAGGACTTGGAAATTCAAAAGAACAGTGATAATACTAAAAATAAATGCTTAACATTTCATATGCAGCTTCAGTAAGTAGAGGATGAATGAAGCTCATTTCAGAGGAGATGAAAGTGATAGGATGCTTAATTCTGTGGAAATATTAGAAGACAACATTGATATTTACTTATTTAGATGAATTCCAGTCTGCTTTTAAATATTAGAAGGAATAAAGTCTCTTATGTAATTCCTGCTTCAGTAGGGTTAAACTCATAGCAATGGCCTAAGATTGTGAACTCTCTAGTTATACTGGAATTGATGTAAGTGTTCTAGTATGAGATGTACCACACAGAGATCCAAGAAAGATACTGGCAGCCTAATGGATCTGGTTACAGCTTCCTGATCTGGAGCTAGCTAGCCTCGGGATAAGATATACCAGCTCTAATTTAAATGCTGTAAAGTCCCTCTGTTCAACCAGACCCTCAGCAAGACCCTGACTTGCTCTCATAACTTCGGAGGAGGTAACTGATGTAAAACATAATTACATACTTGGAGTTTCTTTTCACATGGGGAATATTCCAACAGGATTATTTCTTTTAGTGCAATAGCTGAGTTTTAGCATCAGTTTAAGACAAAAATAATTGATAATGTCTATTGGGTCCTTACTGACCAAGGAAGGACTGACTTTGTCAGTGTGCTGTATGACAAAGAATAGTTGGTTTAATAATCTTTGTATTGAAAATGGATTGAGTGTGCAATCTGGAAAAAAAAAAAACAAACCAAAAAAACCCCCGTTTTTTATTTTAATGACTGCTGGAGAACCCTATACAGGAAACTTCTATATACAGGTTATTTTTGTGCTTGATGTAATACAAAGAAAAAAAAATCCTATATGAGGTGGTGACAAGAAGACAAAATCTAAACCTATAAAAACATTCTGCAAAAGTTTTGGTATTTTTTTAAGAACTAGTAATATAATTTGAGAATATTCCAATATTCCACTAGAAAACTCAACACACATATACCATATTGAATAATCTGAACAAAGTGAATACAAACATATCCATAAAATCCATTAGAACTACAACAAAAATTTGATTGCAAATCAGATATGCCCAATGAGATATTTATGACTGGACTAATTGCTACTAACATAAATCAGAGAGCATATGGAGAAAAGATGATACAACCAAATAAGCTCTATGCATTAAAAACTGATATAGAGGCCACCAAATGGAACATATGTAAAAAACTCAGCTGCACACCAGATATTTTTTTAGGTAACATGGTAGGGCACTGTGGGAAGCTATCAATAATAACTTCAAACTCTTATCCACTTTTCCTTCTTTCCATAACAATAAAGCATGGTTTACTGATTATATGTCACTTTCTCCAACCCCCCACCCCCTTTGTATTTTTTTTTAACTAGAGATCTTTTTTGTCATACTTAGTCTTAGGGATGATATTTATACTAGAAAAAATATATATAGAGAGAATTTATCTGAGAGCTGAATATTTCCCCTTCGAAGAGGAAAATGTTTTTCAGCATTTTCAACACAATACAGAAGAGATTTGCAAAGTTAGGCAACAGAGGAAAATTAACTGTAGCTTGTGATACACTTAAAAAAATATTAAATGTAGATAAAGGTACACTTTCCAAAGACCATTTAAAGTAAGGTCCTCTTGTCAACCAGGCTCTTACATATTTGAATGTTTCATATACTAGCAGTAATTCATTAATATTTTTATTAATATATTCCATTAACATTTGCATTAGCATATCATATTAAAAGCTGATGATTCTAGGAAAGTTTCACTGACATAAGAAGTATCAGAGAAGAACCAGAGGACAAGTACAGAGAGGATGGACAAGGATTATCTATTTCTACAGCGAATATTTAGTACAAAATATATTACTTAATTTCATAGATATCAAACTGCTATTTTCATAGTCAGTAATTTTAACCTTTGATTCCCCAAGAGGAAAATACAAGAAGCACAAAATACAGAAATATAAATCCCATATCTAAAAAAAGGAGACACATGAACAAAAAGAAACAAAATTTCTGTTCAGAATAGCTGTCAAATATTCAACTTCACAATCCAGTAGAATATTTTTAAAATTCTGAATATTTTATTACCAGGACAAACAGATTTAAACTGAGTTGTTTGTACTGAATCACTCCCCAACTTCATTCAAATCAATGTTTAATGTTGTGCAAGTAAACTTTTTAAAATAAAGACACAATTCTGTGATTTAAGAATAACTGTTAACTTACCTAATTTTTTATTACTGTATTTTTTAGGCTTCATTTTATGGGCCCTCTTCAGCATTAGCCGTGCAGTTGAAATATCCTTAAAACCCCTAGGGGAAGAGAACAACTTACAAAACATTTCGCATGTATTATGTTACACCAGCTGCATATTATTGTATAATGCACTTTTCAAAAAGAATAGAAGTGTATAGTACTTTTTATGCATGGCACGAAACTTTCTGAATTACACAGATAGCAGCCATGCTTATCTTAACATCACCTTATTGCAACTTAAGCTCATCTCCCAGACACTTGTAAAAGTAGTTACAAAAATTCTTACTTTGGAAGAAAACAGAGATTCTTGAAAAGTTCAACTTAAAAAAGCAAGCAACATCATCCAACTATCTTGTACCTACTCCTGGAAGCCAGTATGTAAGCAAAATAGCTTAACATACCATTCTTCTGAAATTTTCTCTTCTTTTTCAGACATGAATGAAAATTTCTTTTTTTCCTTCCAGTCAGAGAGCTGTGGCATTTTTCCCTTCCCTGACCTGAAAACAAAGTATAAGAGCTGTACTGAAAGATAGGTAAATAAGGAAGGGTCTTGGGTGACTATTTTGCAGCCTTTGTTATTCTGCAAGTTGTTTTAAAGGCACTTTTGAAGCTTGGAAATAATAATAATAAAAAAATCTATTTTAATACTTCAGGAAGGCTTTATCTTGGAGAGTAATAAAAGTCTGCCATCAATTTGAAATGTTTACATTTCAATTACTTGAAGCATACTTCAGTCCTTTCTCTCCAAAAGAATGCAGCTGTGTAAGAAATCCCTTTTAATCTTTATCTAGTCCTACAAATCTCTATTTCAAAATCTATGTTATGATTTATGTGAAAAAACATGTTTTATGATTTATAGTCAAACCTAGATAAATACAAATACACATATATATTCTTATATTCTTAATCAATGAAAAAGAACAACTGAATGTAATATATTTGTTTGTAACAAGCAAATACATTTTAACTCCAATAATATATGCAAAAGCATCCACAAACAGCCTCAATTTCTCCTCCTTTTGATTTTTGTCATATTCAAATGAACTAAATATAATAATAATTAAAAAAAATATTTAATTTACCTGATACAAAAGTGGGTATTTTCTGCTAAGTATGAATGTGGTCTGTTAGCACACTGCCAAACTTCTTGTGGTGACAATGGCAAACTATTTGAATGTTCACTGGAATTTGGAGACCTGGAAAACTTCAAAGTAAGAGAAAGAAAAAAATGCCATTGATGATTCCTGGAAATCTGAGTTTAAAATGTGCAGGTAAATCTCAGCAGGGCTTGCAGAGTCTATTACTCTAACAGAAAGGATTCTTAATGGTGATATGCCCATTACAGATCTTACCCTTCAACTAACTAAGTAGGGCAGGAAAGTGACTTTGGTTATACTTAACATCCTCAAATATAATGAGCAATACACTTTTATATTTATTATATACTATTTTTTTAATTATAGGAAATAAAAATATTAGTAATACTATGTTTGTAGCAAGAAGAGAAAACCCTACCAATACAAAAAGCTAAAAGTTTAAAGTTTATCAAATAACTAGCAGACATTACAGTTCAATGACCTTTAGCTGCTCTGAAAACATTCAGCTGTTGACATATAATGCATATCATTGTATTTTTAAAGTAGTGTGTCAACTAGCAATTTTTAATCCATTGCCAAATGTACAGATGAAGCACATCATCTTTTTTTTTCTTTCTGCTACTGTGAAGTAAAGTGTTGAAATAAGTCCAAAATAAAGAAAAATCTATGCAAATGAAAGAAAATTTAAAAGAAAAATTACATCTGGAGATGAGGAAGAAGTCTGAGAGTAAGTAATTGTGTTTTTCAAGTGAATAGATCATCATATTTATCACCCCAGAATAGCATATCCTTAAGGAATGAATAAAGACTGATGAGTAAGAAGTTTCTGTGACACGTTACCTTTGGCCAGTGTAGCTGGTTTGAGAGCAGGAGTGTTTTTGAAGGGAAACGGGTGGAATCTAGAGTTAGCCATTCCTTCTCTAAAGCAGCCTGCATGAAAGAATAAAGTCAAACAGTGCACTGATAAAATCAGTTTAGTTTTGATAACTTTTGCAAAATCTCTTTTAAATCGTCTTACATACTGTTTCAAGTGTTTTCAAGTCATATATCAGAATGCCACCTGCAGAGCAACGACACTTAAAACACCTTTGGAGATGATGTGTTATACCCTTTTATTATAAACAAATAAGATTAACAGTATTTGTGGGTTGTGGGGTTGTTGGTTTTGTTTTCTTTTGGATTTTTTCAAAAATAAGGTGCATCCCCTCCTTCTCAAACTCTTGTAATTTTATCTCAATTTTGTTAGTAAACCCAAGTTATTAAAAAAGACTACCAAACTCTGAAAAAATACACAACTAAGGTATTTAAAGCCCTAAAGAACATGATCAGCTTTGTTTGCTGGTTTTGACTAATTGAATATTTTATATCCAGATGTAGGTGCCTGATTCTGTCAAACTCACTTTTGTTCAGTTGAACTAAATTGGTGAATGTTTTTTATTGAGATATGGGGTTAAAAAAATGAATGCTGTGTGTACTTATTCCTTCAATTAATCAGTTTTACTTCTGATGTAATGGAATAATTTGGAAACTAAAATAATAGTTTGGAATGAAGAGGGGTGACAGAATTAGGTGCTAACTGGCATGTCTAGCACTTCAAAGTAGATAAAATTCAGTTTTCTTTCATAAAAACTATTTAATTTTTGTTTCAAACTCAACTTGTATATGACTTATTTTTCTTATACATCCTTGAGTTGTTTCACCACATGTTCTTTTGATATATTCTGATAAGTGAGAGAAGTAAACTACTCCCACACAGTAAGTAAATAACTCTGAAGAATTTGGCTTCACTTACACAGGGCTCAGTCATTCAGGCTGTTCTTACTTCAGCAGCAAAGATCCTGAGGTTCATTCTTTTAAAAAAGTCTAATTTATAAAAAAGACTATCTTTCTCTCATTCACAGAATATTTCAGACTGCACTAATTTCTGACCATGAGAAATCATCCTAATATTGGATACCTTACTGTGTAGTTTGTGTAAACAGGACTTTCCACGGCCTTACATTAGTGAACCAGAAGATCTTCCAAGCCCTTTGAAATTCTGAGATACAAAGGATCATATTCCAGCTGTTTTGAAAAGGTTACTTCATGTACTGCTTGAATAATTTGGTGACTCTAAGACAACTCTTTTTATTCATAAAGTGACTATGAACCAGTATTATTTCACTCTCTACTAGCTTTTTAAAATAAAGTCTTCAACTTTGCTGGTATATAAAGGTATATAAAAATGGCAAATTTATGAAGTATATTTTTTCCTCCTTTATTTGCAAAAGAATCAATATAGCTGGAAGAGAGGCAGATTTCCACTTCTTGTACAATTTACATGTCAGTCACCTTGATTAGTGTGTACAATGATGTGTCCATTAATTATCTGGGTACTTAAATGCCTTACAATAGCAGTGAAAATGATTCAAGTTCTACTGTCAAGATTTCAGGGCACTCATATATGAATGTGTAGTGTATTATAAAAATATATCACACTGCCCTTTGCTTTGGCCAACAAAAATAAACACTTAATTTATTTTCAAGTGTATGCTCTTTCACTAAGTTTATCCCTAGAGATTTTGACAGCACTAAGTTCAAGAAACTTCTGTCCATATCTTTCCCATAAACTCAGTTCCAATTATAACTAATGCAATGTTTATGATGGATTTACCAATACCTAAGGCTAAAAAACTAGATCCACTTCTACTGACATTGTCGACTAAGAGAAAAGAAAACAATCTGAGATGACTTACAAAGAAAATAAAATTATAATGTTTGATTGTATGGTCTACATAAACAGTTATAAGCATACTATATTTGTTTTTTTCTAAAGCCGAATTATGGAATGGAGTTCACAAATACCGAGGTATATAATGTAGCTTTACACACATGTGTAAATCACATGCAGTTGATTTAGCACACATTAGTTTATCTGAAGGTATGTTTTATGCTTCTGTATCCTCCATACTTTATTACCAGTGTTTGCTTCAAATCAAAGATTTCTTTCTAAATCTTAATAATAAAACTTCCACAGTATTAGCTATTTTCATCTATCCATTAGGATGAAGAACTTTTAATCCTGACTCACAGTGTGATTTTTCCCCTTTGAGAGTCTAATCCTACAAGTTTTTTTCTCCCTTTTGATTTTGTAGCTCATCAATGAACTCTGGATTTCTTTCATGGTATATTATATATAAACTTTTTAATTTTGTTATTCCTTCATTTTTCAAATATTTATTGTATCCCTTTCTTTGCAAAATAAAATGACTATTTACCATCAAACATTAAAATTCTGTGGTCTTAGAAACAGTATCCAATCCTACAGTCACCAAAGGTAGTCAGAATGGTTCTACTTACTTTAATGAGCTACTGAAAAAACAGAGTTTTAGTGCAAGCGTTATTTATAAAGCCTAATTCTAGGAATTTTCTATATGCTCTGGATTACATTCTGGAGCTACATAATGTTTTATAATGACTATACATGTAGTTTGGGCTGTTCTGATTCATATTTAAACCATGAACAAAAAACAGCTCACAGGACACAGTGTCAAAACTTCACTCAGCTTTGAAGCACTTCTACAAGTAACTGTCCAAACTGTGACTAATGCTATCACATACTGCCTTTCATCTCTCTTAGATCAAGGAGGATCACAAGAGTATAATAAAAACCAAACCAATTCTCAAAACTGTACTATGGTTATAAGCAGAGGATGGGAGAAGGCATTAACATATAGTCTGAAAAGAAAGGCCAGCATTTGATACATTACAGGTCTGCTCTGGGTCAGACCAAATATCTACTACATCAGTGTTCTGTTTCCAGAAGAGTTCAATAGCAAATGCTTGTGGGAAGAATTAAAGAAGTTAGACATACTGAGGACTATCCTTCCTTTGGTATATTCTTCCAGACCATGGAAAGTGGTGGTTTAAGGACCTTCTGTTAGCATCTAGGAAAATTTTCCTTAACTTAAAACAGTAATCTAACTTCTTACAACAACTATAACCACCTAGGCAGTGTGTTGCAAGGCCATCTCTGCATCAATACAGAAAGAATGCAAATAATTTACATCGCTCAGAGCATGTAACTGCTGAAGCAGTGTAGATTACTCCAAAAGTCCAACATATTGGCTGCCACGAGAGTTGAAGCTATTCCAGGTTTCCAAACATCGTGTACCTCAGAATCACAAGATGAATCATCATCTGCCAAAGTTGGGAAACTATTCTTGAAAATTAGGGAGAACTAACTCTTTATAACTCTTCCCTTTGCAGGACAGCAATGGTTTAGCCAGAAAATAATGTTTTACTGATATATATGTA
This sequence comes from Todiramphus chloris collaris, assembly GCA_025345505.1. Classification (NCBI taxonomy): domain Eukaryota; kingdom Metazoa; phylum Chordata; class Aves; order Coraciiformes; family Alcedinidae; genus Todiramphus; species Todiramphus chloris. The sequence continues at coordinate 44,233,539 of JANVCC010000010.1, read as the reverse complement.
GTGCTTTTATTTATATAAATAGTAAAATTAGCCAACAGAATATAAACCAGCAGAAGAAAATTAATGCCCAAAACTCACTCTGAACTCAACCATGACTGGCTCCTGAGTATTACAATAGAACAGGAGGAATGGCAGGGAAAAAAAGCATATTTTCTTAAAAAACTCCAAACAATATCCTCATTACAATATCACAGAAATAGCATGTGGAATTATTTGCTTTTAAAAAAAGAGATGCATCCTCCAGTTCACCTGCCTGGTTTTACCCAACCCTTTTTTTCTAGACTTCCTCTCCCCTCACTGAGGCAGGCCATTAGTGTCATTCTCAGTCAGAATGGCCCTTTTTTAACCAGATTTTACCAAGTATGTGTCCTGTCTACCTTCAAATTGGTTTTTAGTAAGAGTAGTATGTAATAAGAGTAGATAAATAAATAACTCAGAATGAATCTTTTCACTAGCTTTCTCTATAAGAACACAAGTTTAAATAAAATTCTTCAGGGTGGTGATGTCCTTCATTTCTACTTTCCTAGTTTTTAGTGAGTGTATTTGAATAGTGCAGTTAAAATCTATTTCACTTAAAGAAAATAAAACAAAATGTTTAAACAAAAAGACAAAATAAAGACTTTAATCCAAGTCAGAATTTTCAACAGCATTCTATGACTATTTAAAATAAGCTCGTAAAATTTATTTTTGGGAAATACATGCCACATGAAGAACTACTTTTCCTTGGTGTTAAACATCCTGTAGGTTAAATAATTGCTCCGGCTGGGAGAGGGAGTGGCCGGGCAGGAGTATCATATGCTGAAGGTTAACTCTGTGGATACTCACACTAGAAAAGGGCATACCACAGACAGCCATACTTTTCATCTGGCAGAAAGCTGTAACTTTTGCTCTTGGTTCCTGGCAAATGTATTTCACTCTGTGGGGTATTTACTTCAAATATCATTTTGTTTAAAACCAAAAGAAAGCCTAAGTAATCTTTGCTAGAAATTTCTCCTCTAAAAGCAGAAGTAAATTTTGACGAACATCTTAAGAAAACACAATTTTTTAGCTCTTACAGCTGATAGAGAAGGACCAGATAATTTTCTATGCTCATTTTTATACTCTTGATAGACTGTGATTGAAAACTTCCTTTGAAATTAAAGACCTGAATATTTTTGTGTATTTAGCCTTTTCTTTCATCCAATCTTTTTAAGAATCAGATTTCTTTATGCACTAGCTTTTCTGAGAAACTCAAGTTAATACATAAAGTTTAATTTGATACTCTAAAGTTGAATATCAATTCAAATCCAGATTTAAAAAAAACCAAAACTTTCAAAGCTAAGATAGTATTTATTAAATACGAACATCCTTAACTAAGAATCACCAATTAGTTGCATTATTATTCCATTTTTAGTATCACAAAAATTCAGTCTAAGCTCTGCCATTTTAAAACTGCATGGATATGTGTTCATTTGGACAGTTTTGTAAAAAATTGTACACAAATTTCTTTTTAATTAGTGAATATACATTTTACAGAAAGCGGATCTCTGAACTGCAAGCAGTAGGAAAAATAGACTTTTTCTCTGGATTTGTCTTTCATGCTTTTCCAGATATTTTATGTGGTGAAGATAAATAGGTTAGCACACTAATAAAGGTTATTTTAACCTTTGGCAATGCTTCTTTTTCAACACTGTCTTTATACAAGACAAGAGAATTAGGGAAGAAAGCTGGGCATGGCTGCATTCTTACAACTACTAAAGCCAAACAACGTTTCAAGCCAAAAAAAGTAGTGAGTATCATATGAATTCCAGAGAAACATTGCAATGATTAATTGACCCCAAGAGATTTTACAGACTTTCAAAAGCCTGTTAATTATTAAGAGTACATTCCTGGGGGAAAATCAGAGGACAAGCATGGTCGTATAGCTGTCCCTTTGTAAGAAGGCTATATTGACAGTTACTGGACAAATCACAAGATTCTGTTCAGAAAAACATTTAAGAAAATTTTATTAGGGAATGTCTTCTCCAAATGTCATTCTTCCAAACTGTTTAATAAGCTCAGAAAAGCAAATTGCTCTCTCAGATTCTAATACATATGTTTATTTATATTTAATATCACAGAATTTCTCAGAATTTCCTAGATTGGAAAAGAACTTTAAAATCATCTACTCCAATAATTAACCTAATGCCGAGAAGACCTTGACTAAGCCATATCCCTCAGCATGAGGTCTACACGACTCTTAAATACACCCAGGGATGGGGATTCAACCACTTCCCTGGGCAATCCATTCCAGTGCCTGATAAACCGTTCAATAAAGACATTCTTCCTCATATCTAATCTAAACTTCTTTTGGTGCTACTTAAGGCCATTTCCTCTTGTTCTATCACTTGTTACTTGGGAGAACAGACTTACAACTACCTGAAAGAAAGTTGTATAGAGCACTAAGGTCTCCCCTTAGCCTCCTTTTTCTCCAAGCTAAACAACCCCAACTCTCTCAGCCACTCCTCATGTGCTCTAGGCCCTTCGCCAGCTTTGTTCCCCTTCTTTGGATATATTCTAGTGCTTCAATGTCCTTCTTGTAGTGAGAAGCCTAAAACTGAACACAGTACTTGGTGTGTGTCCTCACCAGTGCCAAGTACAGGACTAGAATCCCTTCCTTGGTCCTGCTGGTCACACCATTTCTGATACAGGCCAGGATGACACTGGTCTTCTTGGTGACCTGGGCACATTGATGACAATCATGTTCAGCTGGCTATCAGTCAGCACCCCAGGTCCCTCTCTGCTGAGCAGCTTTCCAGCCACTCCTTCTCTATGTGTACCTATGTGTTTTTTCTAAATACATATGACTGAAAGTATGAAAATAATTTATTTCAGAATATAGAAAAGTAAATGAATAATGAAAACTTCAAGGACCCTAAAAGTTTTGCTCACAAAAACGGTTGAATGTATACATACATAATTAACTCTCAAAAGTATGAAACTTATTGTACTTTACATCAGTCATTCATGACCTATGTGACCCAAACTTCTAGAAATGCCTGGCAGTGTTCAAGGGAAGCTCTGGGTCCTACATCTCTTTTTAAATATAGAAATAAAAACCAGAGATGGTAAATCTCATCTTCAGGGGCTAAACATAGTTCAAGTAAGCAACAGAAATATATGCTTCAAAAATCTTTTGTGATGTATACCCCCACCGACCACAGTAAATATCAGGCTCCTGGTACCTTCAGGCCACACCTCAAATGTCTTTAAGACCCCAAATGAAGTCTTTCCCCATTAAAATGACAAGAATCTTCAGTTCTTCCCCTCTCTGACTCCACCACACAATACAAACTTTAGCTGGCATATCCTCGTAAGCCTTTTCCCAAGTTCTTTTACCACTGTGAAAACAAACAAAACCTTCAAGGGGCAATGAATAAGAAAAGCCAACAAGCAAAACAGACAAGGGACCTCATCCCCATCCCCTAAATACTGTACATTTAAAATACACAATTTCAGTGGAAGATAACCCAAAATGCTCTAGCAAGTTTTGGGAATGAATGCTAAAAACACAATAGAAAATAAAGCTGTTCTTCGGTTTGCAGTTTTTTCAAAGGAAGGGAAGTCAGGCAGGAGCACAGGGTAATACAAAATACACTAGTCACAAGTTTATAGTCATCTAACCTATAATATATTTCAAAGTTCATGTCATGAGAAATTTGATTTTATTTCAAGACAACTTTTCTTTTTTCGTTTAAAAGTCCCTATTTCAGAAATAAGAACAAAAAAATATTTGCCAGACAAAGAGCAAAGAAGGACGAAGTTGTAAGCATGTATTTTTTTAAACTGGTTATAAGAAATTTCTAATTACACAAAAAATGCTTAATTCTAAAGAAGGTATGTCTTTAGCATCTCTCAGCCTCACTTCTACTGTCCTCTTATATGTGCCTAGCACCAACTCTTCTATTTGAAATGACTTATGCACAAATGAATCCGCAAGTTGAAATTTGTTGATTCACAACTCTAGTGTCAACACCTTAAATCTTTTGGGACCTGCACTGCTACTCTCTGGGAAACCCAAGAGCTACAGGAGCTGATTCTTCGGGATCTTTTCCTGGTGTAAACTCAGATTTGTGAAATGACCAATAGCTACTGCTACTTCCATACCAAAATAAAAATTTCAAGTATTCTCCATACAAACAAAATGATTAGACTTGATTACCAAGAAATGGTTTTGACAGTATTTAGGATTTCTTAGCCCACTACATTCAAGGACAAAGTAGGCATAAAGTTAAATAGTTTTCAGCTAAATTAAGATTGTGTTAAAGGATACGGGATTTTGATTGGTTTCTTTTTTTTTTCACTTCCCTGTTTCCAGTATTAGAAACTCAAGAATTTCAAGTCCATTACGATCCTAGATTCTTTTCTGTGGTGCTGCTTCTTAGACCATCAGCCCCTAGACAACAGTGTTGCATGGAGTCACTCTAATCCATATATTAGACTTTGCACTTGCTCTTCTTGAAGATCATCAGTCTCTGGTCAATCTGTTTATCTACCTTGTGCAGTCTGGTCTAAAGAACACCCTGGTCCTCCAGAATATGCTGCCCCTAATTTGGTATCATCTGCACAGTTGCTGAGATTGCACTCTGTTCCACCATGCAGGTTGTTAATTAAAATTTCAACTATTTTGGTCCTCCTACCATTCATGATGGGCTCCAGTAATTACTGTCCACAAGCTGGATTTTGTACCGCAGAACACAACTATTTGAGCCTAGCAGTCCAGTCAATTTGCAATTCACCTTATGGTCTACTTGTCCAGCCCATACCTCAAACAAATTTGAGAATAAGACTGTAGGAGACTGTCAGCAGCCTTGCTAAAATACAGGCATGCTGTATGCACTATCCTCCCCTTATTCATTGTGCCAGTCACCTTGTGATAGAAAGCAATGGAGTTGATCAGCCCTTAGTAAACCTGTGCTGACTGCTCCCAATCACCTTCTTTCATAGGTTTAGAAATGGTTTCTGAGAGAATTTGCTCCACAACCTTGCCAGGAACCAAGATAAGGTTGATTGGCCTCTAGTTCCCTGGATCTTTCTTCTTGCCTTTCTTGAAGATGGGTGTGACATCTGCCCTTTTCTAGTCACTAGTAACCTCCCTCAGTTGTCATGACCTCTCAAAGATGGTAGTGACCTCAAGATGACACCAGGCAGCTTGTTGAACCCCCTTGTGAGGGGCATTCCCTAACAGGGCTATCTGTTCCTGGGACTTGTGTATGTTTAGGTGAGTTAATGTGTGCTGCGGTTGGATAAGATCTTCTGTGTTCTAAACTAAAAGGACTGCCACCTTCAGGCAATGAAACATGTAATGATTTAAGTGTGGAGGAGAAAGGAAGTTGACACCTCACTTTCCTCTTTGCTTCGTACAAAAGTACTGCTGTTTTATTCAATTTCAATATTGTCTCCATTAACTCCATATCAATATTGGCCTCTTCTCACAGAGCACAAACAAGTCAGTCAGGATAGCTCCTGAAATTTGTAAATAGGCATTACAAAAAGTCTTTTTCAATGGAAATCAGTGTATGTGGACATACGAAATATCACATTTAACTAACTCCATAAATAAAATCTATACCTACACTAAAATGTCAGTTTTAATATTACACAAAAGAACTCAAGGAAGTTCTATTAAATTATTTGGGATCCTTAGCTCAGCTTTCAAAAGATGCCATATACAAATGTACTTAATGAGAAGAACTGGTGGCTCTGTTATTACTTCCATTTACAATGATGCATTTGACTTAGAATGGTTTTCCTTTGAGACTACAGTAGAGTCTAAAACTCCACAGAACTAAGACTTTTTTCAATTTTATGCATTTTTCCATTTCTTGGCCCAATTCTTCAATTCTGATACGTGGCTTTGTCTTTATAGAAATAAGACTAGGAAGTATAATTAATGACATCACTATACTTTGATATGTCATACAAAGTAAATATAATTTAGAAAAACACTGTATCATTTGGCTAAATACAGGTTCCAAATGATACCTTTAATGTCATGCATCATTAGTGGGCTTTCCTTTGGAAAGTACTTGTTTGAATTTGGTTATTTAACCAAGAATGAAAAAGACACAAGACATGAAGATAGTTTCTATTGAAAAAATTAAAATCATTTCAGGTGGCATTAAGAACTGAGATCTCACGGTGGAAGGCCAGAAAGCAATCAGAGCATGTTCTGCATAAGCTGTGAAGCTGTAGTATTAGCAATGGCCACAACTCCCAATAACTGTGTGTTTATTTTATCAGATACTGACTGCAGTAACCTACTTTGAAGGCCAGGATATCTATCAGATAACTAGAAAACAAGATTTCAGCATTTTAGATAAATGTCATTGCTGAAAGAGGTAGAAAGGAGGCTTTATGTATCTGATGATGCCACAGACTGAGAATGACATGCGATTCATTAACGTAACAGCTGAAGAAGCAGGATCATATTAAGAGATTGCTGATACACTCACTGAAAAGACTGATCTTCCAATATGCTGCTTAGGAGAGAGTTTTCCCCCTTCCTTTTTAAAAGAAGAGGATGCATCTAATGAAATTTTTGTCATACACTTTTTTGCTTTTCTACCACACTGTAAATTTATAAGAAATCTGATGTAGAAAAAAAAAATCTTCTTTGCAGTATACAATACAGAAAGACTGGATTCTGAGATGACATTTATAAGCAATTACAAGAGCTACACATGCATAAGACTGTCAAGATACAACAAATGTTATGGGGACCTTCTAATCCATAGGCTACACTTATTTCCTGGCACTAGCCAGAAAACAGCAATCACTGTCACAAGCCCACAGTCATGAGCTCACAGCCTGAGACGAACCACGTCATGAAGGATTATCTGAAAAGAAAACAAAACACATTGTATGTGCCTAGTTTGGACATGTGATAAGAATAATAAAGATGGGATATGTAAATAAACTGTTGTTCTAATTGCTGTTTACTTTTCAAGGGTTAGCACATATGACCCATTTTTTATTCTTCTCATCACCACCCCCCTGCCCCCCTCCTGTCTCCCCTGAAAAAAAAGACAAAGAAAAAAGAAAACTGTTATATAGCTGCCATGGAAGGCAAGCAAAAAAAGTAGGAATGGCTGTGTCTGAGTGTGGATAGGTTAAAAAAAAAAAAAAAAAAGATGAAGGAAACTCCTGGTCAATGATTTCAAAACTTGTCAAAAAGACAGGTTTTAAAATTCTGCAGAATCAAGCTCAGAGGAGAACAACACTTTGTCTCAGGGCAATAGATTTATTCCCTTTGATGAAAGCAGTGATGGATTTCTTTTTAGCTTGCTTTCAACTTAGAAAGTTACTTTATTAATGAAAAAGTATGACTAAATAGCCATGATTTAAACTTAATTAAAAAAAAAATTACATTTTTAAAAACACAGTACTTACTTTCCATGCCATGTTACCATCAGTATTGGTACTTATCTTGATGAGAATAAGACATATGTCCATAAGCTGACTCAGTGTGAGAAAACAATAATTTATTCAATGGCCATTGTTCTGAGTGAAGACTTGTCCTAAAACTGATCATATTCTACTGGGTCAGCTTTCTGATTGCCAGCTTTCACTGGCAAGTTCAATCATTTTGCATTTGGCACACACCGTATTCTCATCAAGAAAACAACAATGCTGATGGTTACATGGTACAGAAAATAAGATCTCTGTCAAGCAAATGTGTCGTCACATTTTGTCCACCATAGGTAAAATGAGCTCTGTTTTGTAGATCATTTGATACATGGATGGACTGCTGATGAAAGGTTGCCTTAAGATCAGCCTTCTGGAGCATACAGGCTGGAATTCTCCAAAGTCCACATAAAAGACATGAAAATATCACTAAATACCAGGCTCGTACTTTCTGAGACATCTGTTGGCCAGATCTTTCATCTCATCTGAGATAGCCTGTTGGACAATACAACAGACACAAAACTCTACTGCCATCAATTGCCTCTGATGTCTTTGACAACGTATGGGTGCTGATATGAATACAAGAAGATATCAGTAACTGTTCAGATGAAATGATTACTATTCATGCTATTGTGAGCAAGATAAAGGACCTTCCTCCTGCTCATTCACATGCAATCCATTTTTCATGTGATATGGTGTCAAACTTGTACTAAAAATATACCACTGCTCAGTGTGCATAAAAAAAATAAACAAAAGATCTTTGTCAAAGACTACAGTTTTCCCCATGCTGTTTTTGCAGCCTCACCTTCCACAGAGCACTGGGTACATTGAGTTTATAATGAAGATATTAAACAGTTAAATGACTTACTGCACTGCAATAATCGCAAATAGTTTAAATAGGTGCTTGCACACTATTGATTTTGTAGAATGCTCAAACCAGGACACTGAATAAAATCATTAAGCTGAAATCTACATAATATTGGTATTTAAAAAAATTGAACAGTGACTACACCACAAAATACTGGATTATTCCAAAAACTTTTGGACAAGTTTTAGTACATTTATGTTGGTTAGGGGTAAGGAAAGGTTTTTCTACCCTTTTCTCCCATTTCACTCACCCTATCCAGCAGTGAAATCTGCAGTAGAAAATGGTATCCAGAAATTTTTCTCTTCCTTCACACCTTAGCATATGGGATCACTTATCCCAGCAATATGTACTCCTCCCTACACACTTGTTTGAGCCCCAACAGATAGCCACTGATATCAAGTATCGTTATTTGGCTCTGCTTCAGCACTTTCCTATAAAACACTAAGGCCAGAAAGCAGGAAATAGGACATGTAAACTGTTCCAAGTCTTCTGTTGCTTGTCTCTGCAGAAGTAGAAAGTCTGTGTGATTTGGCATTGCCTAGCTGCAGAGAACAAAACAGCTAAAGACACATGGAACCAGGCAACCTAGTACTGAGGATGGCTAGTCTGGGCTAGGCGGAGTGTAAGCCCATTATAGTTAAGCCATACGTTCTCACAATCAAACTCTTCAGCACAGACAAGATATATGCTTGAAAAAAAACAAGGACAGAGGAAAAAAAAAAGAAAAAAAAAAAGGAAAAAACCAAAGAAAAATATTTCAGGGTATAATTCTAGTTACAGCCATCGCTCTTGAACACTGAAATGCTCACTCACTGAACAAAGTATATCCTTCATGGGCATATACATTGTAAATTTATCACACAAATTGCTCTGTAGAAAACAGATGTTATATTTTTCATCACAAGAAGCTAAGGGCTGGAGTAACTTGTTTGACATCAGTCCCCAGTTCAGCCTTTGAACTTGCTGTGCAAATTTAGATGTCAGCTTATGGTTCTCCTGTCATGAGCTGAACCTAAATACTTTCCCTGAGAATTGCTCCCTAAACCCATACTGGTTTTTTATCATAATAAACTCAGTAACATCTTGGGAAAAAAAAAGGAAGAAATGTGTGGCAGCACCAGAGGGTGATGTAGTGCAAGCCTCTCTGAAATGAGCTAGCCTTTTTATTCTGCCTTTGCTCTCCTTCCTTTTTATCATGGCTTCAGGAGCACCTGCCCAAATGCGATTGCCTTGCTGACAGACAGAACAAAACAGCCCATGTAGTTTTCAGTTTAGTAATTAAAAATAAATAAATAAATAAATAAATAAAATCAGAGAATTATTTGGGCCAAAGAGAATGAAACACAAATGGCTCAACTGAATTACAGTATATAAGACTCTGTCCTACTGACTGAATAATTCAAACCAGGATATTTTCTTTCTTTAATATAGGAAGAGATACTTCCTTCCTGTGTGAAGAAATAAATCCTTCAACTTTCTGCTTTTTATTATTTTAGAAAGAAGCCAGGGATCAGAGAACATCAACTAATGAGACTGTTCTTTTTTGTATATATATTTCAAATTAAAATGAAAAAAAAAAAATCCTAAAATGTAAGCCAGATCTGTATGTATACACACACATATTTCCTATCTACCAAATGATTTCTGGGACTCCTGTCTCAAACATTTCACATGTTCTTACATTAAGACAGTAATTCTGAAAATGTATCTTCTAATAGCTCTGAAAGGGAGAAGAAAAATAATAAAACTACTCCAAGTCATCAAGTCATTGGTAATAAACTCATACAAAGCCTGACTATTTTCTAAGGGTAGGGTAGTGGCAAAAGAAGGCTGGTACTCTGATGACTGGAAACCAATCAACTGTAAACTGCACTGGTCCAACTAGCAACAGATTTGATTTCCTAACTACGAGCCACACAAACATGTGAACATTAATAGGATCTAATCCTGCCAGTAGCAGGGCTACAGTATCAATCTCCTTTGTAAGTGGAATATTGACAAATGGATCTTGCAAAGATGCAGCAGCTGAATAAGCACATTCAGAGACAAGGGTTCATGAAAAAAAAACCTTCAGTCATATCCTCTTAGGTCTCAAAGTGCCACACTGCTACCAGTTTTCTTTGCTTTACCTGAAACCATTAAACAAAAAAACCCAAAAAAAACCAAAAAAAAAGAGGAAAGATGCCAATAAATATGAACAATTAGACAAATCAGTGCTTCAGACAAATATATAGATAAGTCATCAACAGCTGCCTTGCTATGCATACTGAGTCTAGAACTTCTCATGTAGACTGTGTCCTTTGAGGCTAAAAGATAAAACTGTTTTAAAGATTCCTTTCCTTGCTTACTGAATGACAATATTGATCATAGAGACAATAATTTCTTAGAATGGAAACTTAGGAGTCATTTTCAATCCTTTGAAACCAAAAGGACCCTATATAAATTGAAAAATAACTAATCTGAATTTTTTGCATCACAGACCTTCTAAGTGTGGAGTTTTTTTCTGATTTAACTCTACTTCTCTCCATAATTTACTACTCAGACTCACAATCTTTTATAGCACTTAATCTATAAGAGAAAAGGAGAGCTAATAAGTCTGTTTCATCTCTGGTTTTGAGGGTGTGTTCTTTGTACTGCAATACTGCAACACTGAATCTCAACTATATTTTCTATATTTTCAGCTGTATTACTGCTCTTTCTATCATGAAAATGAAGAAAACACACAATACAATATTGTTGACATAATAATCTTTGACTAAAATACTAAAAAGCAAAATATTTTAGAATAAAAGCAGCTGTTTCCCTATTCGCATTTGAGTGTCCTTTAACTGTAGAAATATATGGGGTACTACAGTGGGTGTAACATTAATAGTGCAATAACTACCAAAGCATCTCAAAATGACAGTTGAACTTGATAATCTTAAAGGTCTCTTCCAACCAAAACAATTCTATGAAAGAGCAGGAAGAAATGAATCCATGACAAATACATTTAAATGAGCTATATATACCAAATGCTTCCTTATTTCTGGATGTCCAATATGTAGCGTTGGTAGTCCTTTCAACTTCTTTTATTTTCAACATCTAAACAATTGTTTAAGAAGAACAATATATCATTTTTACATGAAGTATTTATGCTAATGAATGTGCTTACTTCAGAAAACGTAAAATCATCCACATTTATTTCGTCACAGTCATCCTCCACTTCATCACTTTTAACAGCTGCAAGCGTACTGGCCAGTTTCTTTCGCAAAAGAAAACCCTTCCAAAATGCCTAAACAAAAAATTTAAAGCATGTTATACAAGGCCATAGATCAAACCCAAATCCAGATCCTCTATGTTATCCCATTAGGAAGATAAAACATCTTGGGCCTTGGTTTAATAGCTCAATGATCTGTTTTTTGAACTCTATGTGACATTTAAAACTACAAGACAAATTAAATGCCAGCATATGTCTAAAGCTTAGGGTACTCAAGAGGCTCTCCACAAGTAAGCAGAAAGGAATCCTACAACTCCCTCAACTACAAACCTGGGTCAACTAATTAATTATTTGACAATTCCTTCAGGGACTATTAAAAACTGAAAGGAAAGGCTACGTAAGAAAAAGCTGAGTGTCAACTTTCAAATTACTGAGAATAAAAAGACACTTATACTAAATGTCTTATAGCTTAAAAGCAGCAATTCTTGGAGACATCTCATGCAATTGACCTAGGTCAGTTACTCTTTCTTAATGAAGATCTTTATTTGCTAAAAATATTGCCAGTAGGCATAATTATATTTAAGAAAAAGGAGCAGATTAGGAATTAAATGCTAGAAAATGAGGAAGGGTGTTAGGGACACATGGCAAGGTGTAGCATCTGATCCAGGAAAACACTTCAGAGGGCAAAATTACATAGATGGAATTAAGAAAACTAAATTCAGGACAGCAATTTTCCCCCAAATCTGTGTTCAACATCATTAGATTTCAAGATAAGCTAAGCATTTAAAATACTATGCAAAAAATGTCCACTGTTCTGAAAGATGTAATGTTGTTCACATTTAATGGCTTTGCAATGGAGGCACTAAAATAGTAAGGGTAAATCTCATATTCTGGATTAACATTTGTCTTAATAATTTACAGGAAATGATTGTCTAACTGCATAATTTCTTGAAAATGTTACTGGTTTTACATGCACAATTCCTGATTATTATAAAAATGATTAAAAGACAAATATATGTCATTCAACAAATACAATTAATTTTTACAAATGAAAAGGAGAAAAGCAATCTTAATGGTATATGCAGAAAAACAAACCATAAGGAAACTGTTAACACAGATCTATGAAAGCACCAGGTCAGTGCTCAGTCATGACCAAAAGGAAAAACTATATGTTAATAGTTTTTAAGAAACAAGATGAAAACTGTACAAATTTGTGATATATCAGCCTATGGAATTCAGTTCTAGTTACATTTTTTGAAAAAGGTTTGGAAACTTTGAAAATTATCAGATCTGAAACAAATGAAAGGAACCACATTTTAATCACTATATACATTTGTGGAACTCATCACTAAGATACAGTAAGAGGTCAAATATACAAGGAAGTTAAAAAATGGTTTAAATAAGTTTATGGAGATAAATTGTTAATATACTTGCTAAAGCGCATACTAAAAAAAAAAAAAATTAGCTCAACTTCACAGATAACTGACTGCTATAATATGATTCTGTACTTTACTTATTTCTAGCACATTTATTCTATTGTACATTTACTAAGCATCTTGCTACTGACCATTTGTTGAATAGATACTAATGAATTGGATTTTCAGTCTGAAAATGAAACTGAGGCTCCTAAATCACTTTGTCATCATTGACATTTTGTAAGTATTTACAATATTGAATGTTTTTAAGTTAACTTGAAATGTGAAATCTACTCAGAGTCCATTTGCTTAAAAAGGTAGAAAAACTCATGAACACTGTCAACCCAGCAGGTAAATACTATATCTGGATAGAAAACTAAACTGAGCAGAAGCATGGGCTTCACTGCTTGCACACAGTTAATCCACTCTAACTATTAGCTCAGTATCTACCAGAGGACAGCCTAGGCTATAATCTGTTCTCAATAGCAGTATGAATGAGGCAATCCTGGTTTTGGGAGATGGAGAACAGAAATAGACACGTAGGATAGAAGAGATGTAAAGAGTAGTTAGTTGGATAGATATCATACACGATGTATCAGTTATGGAGCATCTATCCGTTTAATAGCAGAGACACATCCCAGTAAGAACCTGGGCACAATACATCTTGAACATAATATTAGGATTAAATCAAGGAAAACCAATTCAGGTAATACTTGGTGAAAAAAAGGGCAAATGTTTTTATTCCTCTATAGAACATTTTGTAAAGACTCTCTTTCAGAAACATCAAGCTTATGCTAATTAAACAAAACAAAAAATATTTAATTAGGAAACTATTAATTAAATAATAAACAAAAATAGAGAGACATGTACACAAAACTAGTAAGATTTTTTCCTCATTAAATTTGCAAAGTAAGAGTATACCACAAACCAACCTGGATTAGTGTGGCTGCTTCATGCTTCTGTCTCAAAGCTTCTAGAAACTTATGATTTTCTGTTTTGCTGCAATAAGTTTTACTCCTGGCACGGTACTGCCACCAAAGGGACTGTATCACTGATGCTGCCATATGTAGCCTTGCAGAGAAATAAACACCTTTATGAATGACATAGCCTCATGAGTACAACTGGATTACCATAGCTGGCAAACTATAACCACAAAATGTAGCACAAGGCATTGAGATAAATGGAAGGCTCTGCCATTAAATTGTTAAGAAATTGCAATCCAGATGTGACATATATGTTCAGAAACACTGGAAGATATTTACATCACATAGCTTTGGAAATCCAAATATCTAAAAGGACTAATCTACACTGGGCTCTGCTCCCTGCATATTCACTGGAGAGGAGTAGTTTCCTCAAAGGAAGGATTAGAAGCCGAAGTGGTTTGTGACTGCATAAACTATTGGAGGGGTCCACTTATCTCCATTATCCATATTGAAAAAAAAACCCAGCACTGAAGAGAGATAAATGCTGAAAGCTGCATAAGACAAATATCTCCAACGGAGCAGACACAAAAAACAGGAAGTGCAATTTCATGTTTTGCCTACTTTTATGCTTCAATTTGACACTACTGACCACTGGTTTTATGTGTACATTTTCTAATTTACTCATTGTTTAACAAGCACTGATTACAGACTATTTAGATTTGTTCACTAATTGAACAAATGGCAGGTCTGCATTTTGATTTTACTATCTTGGAACCTTTTTCTCCCCAAAATTCTCATTTTGATTGTGAAGTGGATTGGGTTCCCCAGTCTTTACATATTTTCTTTCTTTGTGCATCTGTTTAAATAGAGTACTTTTATAGTGAAAAAGCACACTTTTGATTTTTTCTTTCTCAAAATGTATTTATTAAGTTTACCAACCCCAAAACATGGTTTATTTATAAGCATTGCATCTATAGAAAGCAGTAGCTGCATTAAAAACAAAACCTACACCTTCTAACGGTTTGTATTCTGCATTGAAGAGAACTGTCCAAATGCATTACAAAATGCATTTAAAACGTTAACTAATAACTCTAAAAGAAATGTTTTGAGAAAGCTTTTCTGAAGCATTCGTCTTCCATACCAGACTACTGTAGTCTCACTTTCAGCTTCCTGAGAGGCAATGATTAATTCTGTGGTCTTCCCGAATAATAAATTTTATGAAAAATGATTAGTGTCTTAAGTACCTGCTAAACACTACTGCCCATTAACTCTGTCTTAACAGTATGAAGAAACACATCTTCTATGCTTGGCTCTTCATCCTGTTCTCAAGACATGTATTTTTGAAACTGAGCTTCTAAGAAATTGTTACTGGACTTTTGTACCTTCAGGGCAAAAATTTCAGCTTCTGTTTTCCCTGATTGTACACCCAGAATCATGCAAACCAGCAAGAAATGCATTCCAAAGTGGTAATAAACCAGTCTGTTTCATGTGGGAGAGTATCTCAGGGCACAGACAAGTTGAACTGGCCCTTCACCCCTGTCTCTTCTTGTAAGAAGCAGGTAGAGGTATGTTGGAGGAGTACCAAGGGCAGGGCAGGCTGTTAGCTCTTCAGTCATCACAACAGCATGAGAGTGGCCTAAGGTCAAGGGATTAGGATGGTATATTGAAGCAACTTTTTTCCCTCTTGCCTTCTAAATGATACTGACTGTAAATTCTACACAGATGAATCCTAAATGTCTAATGAGCAGTATAGCAAAAAAGCCTTACACTTGTTTGTAGTTTAAACTGCCCTACAAACCATCCAGCATTTTCATTCCTAACATTGTATGTATCATTGAGTTAGTGTAATAAATTTATTGCAAAATAAGGAAGAGGTAGAAGATCAAGAGAAAGTTTTCAAATATTTTACTATACAATATTTTAAAGTTATTTTAAGTATTTAAAGTTAAGTATTTTTAGGATATTCTAGTATATCAAACTGACAGAATACCACTAAGAATTGTTGTTAATATGGATGTCTAGTGTGCATCACCTTAAAATAACTCTTTTTTGTCTAATAAGCTTAAAAATAGTTTTCTTAATATAAGTTCAGTCCCTCGGTTTTAAACAAGAAAACCTCACTCCTAGTGCCTAGCCATATAATTGATTTGAAAGTAATATGAAATCAGTCTTACCTTTCCACATCATTCTCAAAATGATGAAGATCTCTTCCTGTCTTGCTTGCTCCTATCCCTGACTGTTGCAATGTGAGTTGGGCTGACATGTTATTGTTGTCTTTGCTCTCCCCACTGTGATTAATACATGATTCAGTGCTTTTCTGCTTCACTCTCTGATTGTCTTTATTTTCTTTTTGGTGCACAGGTATGGAGGAGTTAATGAGCATGGCCTGAATATGGTTAGTAGTAATCCATCTTTCGGAAGGATCCAACAAGACCTGTTTATTTTCCACCATACCCATGATAAAGAGGTTATTTTCCTGTAGGCAGCCAGTGGATGTTTGCTTTAAATGATTTTGCAGTGCTCCTGGTCCATCTCTGTCAGTAATGTTTAGTTCACCATACTCATGTGCATATCTATGTTTTATACTAAGTTTCATCAACTGATTAAAATACCAGCACTGTCCTTGTGCAGAATCAATAGAAGAGGTAATTCTGAAAAAAAAAAAGATAAAAATGTTTTTAACATTTATTTCAGACTGCAAACATATTTCCTTTGTTATTTTCTAAATTATCTTGTATTTTTAGGTATCCTTATGTTTCCATATTCTTAGAGCAAATAGTAATTACTCTGACTGACAACCTGCTTCAGCATTTATAAATCTTAAATGCTTTTTTTTTTTTTGGCAGTATTTAAAATATACTCAGATATATTAGATTGCTTATTTTACTCTTGAGCTGGGTTTTTTTGTTTTTTTTTTTTTTAATATTTCAGTCTGTTTGTAATAGGCACTAGAGCATGCATTTCACTACTAATTTTCTGTGTGGTTAGAGGCATATGAAATAAAAAAATTTAGATGATCTGAGGCAATTTTGTTATAAATCCTGTAATACCCTTAATAATCCAATTTTAGTGGGAGACTATGAAAGCTAATATAAAAATAACAGTAATCTAAAAATTTAGAGTAGAACTACGGCAACATACCCCAACAAACAACAATGCCTAGAGAGAATTTAGGAAAAGAGAAACTTTTAAGTATAGGTATTTTTATCAATATAAGGTAAGGTGCTAGACTGAAGCAACATCAATCTATGAAGTGTGGCTCTCATTAATCCTTTGTGCCACATCATCTAAGTGATAAGGGTAAGAAAGAGCAAGTATTGAACTAATTGTTACAGATTCAGAAGGCCGTCTATATTTGGATAATGTTTGTCCCTTGTATTAGGTAGCAGGTACTTTTGAAACCATAAAAATATTTTCATTTACATAGAAGCAAAGAATCTGGCACTATTTTCAAAGGAGCACAAAGTCAATTCTAGGTCAGCAATCCAAGAGAAAAAAAAAAAAAAGATGAATTCTCTTGGGAGTCCGGAAAATTCAAGTCCTAAGATTACAGTTTGATTAACAGAATTTTCCTTCCTGTTCATCATTCTTGAAAAGTGAAGCTTTTATAAGGTTTTATTGTGAAAAGACTCTTTACCTATTAAATATTTGCTCTAGTGAAGTTCAACTAACAGCTTTTTTAGATTTTTAGAAACGTGCAGAATGTGATCTTACAAGAGTAAAAAAGATTCCAGCTCTTCCTCTGTTAGTGCAACTTCAGTGCTATTAGACAAATGGCTAAACTGTAAGTCTAATTATAAATTAATTATAAATCCTAATTATAAATCCATGCAGCCTAATTATACAACTCATATGTATTATACAACTCATATATATTATATTATACAAATGTGCAATTGACTGTCGTTTGCACAACTTTACTCCTACTCCTGTTAATTTCACAAATATGACAAATCCTGAAAATATTTACAGCAATGCATATATTTGCTTAAGGACCTAACAAATTCTACCTACCTCCTACTACACAGTAAGAATAATAATTTCTTCAACATTAAATACTTAAAGCATTAGTTAAGTACTTTGGTTAAATACTTTAAATTGGTTAAAGTATTTAAGAAGATAAATTTGGTACAAGATCATTACCAAAGTTCTACATAACATACTATAGTGAGAAAACAAAAAAAAACCCCAAAAAAAACCCCCAAAAATACATCAGAATTCCCAGGTTTGTTGATTTTTTTTTTCCTTGGGTTTGTTTTAATTTTGTTTGTTTGCTTATTTGAGGATTAAAATATTGCAGAAAAAGCCAGAATCTTTTATACAGTGGGCAAAATAAACTTCTATATGGAAAGTATATCCCTACTGTACTTGTTCATTCTCAAAAAAAACCAGAAAAAAAGAAAAACAAAACACCCTAACTGTGAACAGAGTATGATACTTGTGTATCCTCTCTTTTGACAGGTGCAGGAGTATCTTGAGCAACTGTTTCACCTTCCAGTGCCTGTGAATGTGGCTAGCAGAAACAGGAGGGGAGGTTGAAGGCAATTAACAATTCAGACAGGGAGTAAGTCTGTGGTCACCAGGGATCGTGTGTTACTTTTTTCACAGAAGTTGCTTTTGGGCAACATTTCAAAGCAGTGGTTGGAAACCACTGTCTTGTTGCTGTGGGCATGCACCCTATCATCATCCAGCTGACACATTCCTTGGCAATCCACAACTGTACTCTGATTTTGTAGGATTTTCAGGCTGCTCTCTGTGTA
Organism: Todiramphus chloris collaris; assembly: GCA_025345505.1. Taxonomy (NCBI): domain Eukaryota; kingdom Metazoa; phylum Chordata; class Aves; order Coraciiformes; family Alcedinidae; genus Todiramphus; species Todiramphus chloris. The sequence goes on along the minus strand of JANVCC010000010.1, from coordinate 44,214,952 downwards.
TCAGTGGTTTTCCTTTTAGGCAGTCAGATCAGCACAAGTTTCAAGAAATTACAAAGGAAGTTTTAGTGACTTCTTGGAGAATTACGACCAATGAAGCAGCTTGGTAACCATATTTGGGGTTCTCCTGCAAAGGAGAAGCTCCACAGCACAAACAATAAATACAAAGATGGGGCCTGAGTGCTAGGTAGCCGTCAGCTTGGTAGTTCCCCTGGGTGAACAAGGATTTCATGCAGCTCTGGAGCAAAAAAAGAACTATTCAATAGGCTTGGGGTAGAGCTATCCTATCAACGCACTACAGCTTTCTCAGTGTCTCAAAAGAACTGCATTCTTGATACCAGAGACATGCTCCTGAAGACCACTTATTCAAACCACAGAAAGGAAGCTGTTATAATGGAAAATATGCTGGATTGATTTACATCTTTAGCGGAAAAAAAAACACATATGAGGAAAGAAAGAAAACAAAGTAAGAAATATGACAGCATTAAGACTTTTGATACCACAATATTTCCTTTTCAGTTAATGTAAATTGGTTGATTGCCTCTCAGATCTTTTTTGGCACTATAGGTCAAGGGGTCTGGTCACACTGACTCTTCTGGAATTGCTTCTTGGTTAAGATACAACCAAGGTTTTAAGCATAAATTGTCATCTAGACAAAACAAGAAATGGGATTATTCTGATGGAAGCACCAGCATCCATACCGTCTGGCTGCTATGTATGTAATGAAATGCAGATGAATATGGCAGTCTTGCTACAGTAAAATTTTTATGGCTTCCAGCTTTGACCAGCACATTCCCTCATGTTCAATGGCTACACACAACTTTATTTTGATCTTAACAAGTGTAAGTAATTTATGCTGTATGTAAATTTTAGCATAGCCACAAAAGATGCACTGCTTTTGCAGTGGGAGAAAGGCTAATAAGACAGAAGAGGAAGACATGGGTCTTTCACAGCAGTGAAAAAATAGCGGCCCTCATAGTACCTAAAGACCAAGATACTACTTTCACAAACAAAGGCTAAGAGCAGAAAACTAACTGTAGCTTTCTTTCAAAAAAAGATACCTCTCAACTTGTGCTAGGATTTTCCAGAGACTTTGAACAAAGAGAAAATCACTAGAATTAGGTTATAATTTATTTGGAAATTCAAGTGAGATGTTTATTAGTGATTGCTACAACTTCAGTCCTAACATCAATCCACCAAGAGTATTGATCACTGTCATTTTGGTGAATTTAAACCAAACCCTGCTCAGTTTCACGAGCAGTGTTTGGAGGGGGGAGAATGGAGGTGGGAAGGATCAAGCCCCCACTGACATCACCTAGGAAATATACAGACCCACGCACAGGCTGACTGAACAGATATGGAAAAGAAGTTATTGATCCTTAAAGGTTTTTCAGTGGAGTTTAAATCAGCCAAGATGTTGCCACTGAGAAAGTTTAAAGTGGTACTGGATACTTGCTTACAGAGCTGACACATTTTACATAGAAATTCCCACTGCAACAGCATCTGAAATGACTGCCAGGTTATTCTAAGAGCAACATTTTGCTAGGATGAAACAGTAAAAATAGCATGAAAAAGTCAGCAAAAAAACCCAAACACAGTTGGAGGCAAAAGGGACAGTAGACAAACAAATCAAGTCTAATCAGCAATGGCAGTTTTCTTCCGGCCATTGCAGCTAAATCATAAATAATATTCCACCCTTTTGTGCGCTAGATTATCTTCTAGTTAAAATTTTGCTTAACATCATGCTTTTCCCTTTGTGGCTCTACTGTGATTCTTCATAATTCTGACACATGGAATATTCAAATACTGCACCTCAATTTTATCTGAGCTTTTGTTTGCAATAGTGTGGTAAAATGGAATTTGTCTTCAGGGAAACTTCTATAAGTGTCACTAGTGATGTTCAGCTGCATCTTACAAAGTCCCTTATAAACACATGAAAGAGGCCACTGTTTATGTATTCTCTGCTGCAATACCATTTATGACATTTCCATCATTTTCACCATATTATATATCAGTATTTATAAAGATCAAACTCCACTAACCAGACATCTGAATATCTGATGACTGAAACCAAATTAGTCCAGCCAAGGTGTCACATATTTTTGATTACTTACTACCAGACATCTAAAGATTATGTGACAGAAAGCATTTATTAGAATAGAGAAATTTATTTTTAAATTATGTTTCATTCTTAAGCATGGCAAGAACAGGGAATTTCCAGGCAGAAACAGCACAGACAATTTAAATGGGCAGCAGTGGTGTATGAAACATGGATTAGGGAAGAAAGCAGTGATTACTTTTGGCAGCTTACATACTTGAGGTCGCACCTACAGGGGCTCATAACTTCACAAGATGTGAAACAGACAGATATTTACTCTATTGTTGGCTTGCTCTTTAGCAACGGTCACATTAATTCAAAGTATTGCAGTATGTACATATAATAGCTATGCTGTTGAGTCTTATATACAAACAAGTTGTTTAGAGTTCCTTTTATGAACTGCAGTTTTCAACAGTTTTCAAATCATCCATAAATTGTGCTTTTAGTCAAAATAAAACATAGAGGGCTTTAACACACAAGAAATTCATTTAAAGACTAAATTTGATTCAAGATGCTTCAACCATGTCAAAGTTACCAATACTGGTTGTAATCAACAAACCACACCAGTCTGAACCTCTCTTGTTTCAGCTTAAGTCCTTGTTGCTCATTCTCCTGACATGCAGCACTGTAAACTGCCTGACTCTGTCTTCTTGAGTATGCACTTGAACACCCTGACCAACCTAGTTCCAGTTTATCAATGTCTTTTATGTATTGGTGATCCAAAATACAGGGCACAGTATTCTAGATGTGAGCAAATAATGGACTGAAGAAAGAGACGCAGCAACTTCTCTCAACCTACTGGCTATGCTCTTGTAGATATAGCCCAAAATATTATTATCTTTATTTTTATTTATCTTTATTTATCTTTATTTTGCCTCTCCTTCTTCCTAAAAAAAAAATAAATAAAATAAAACAACAACAACAAAAAAGAGAGAGAAAATAAAAGGAAAACCCACTATTTCAAAATGGTAAATAGATATAGATAATGGTAAATAGAATAGGAAGTATCAGCTTCCCACCTGCAAAACAGAAGCCAAAAAACACAGAAGTGGAGAAGACATATCTTGAGATTTAATGGAGAAACATGAGAGTTCTACGAGCCACCCAAACATTACATGCATCAGAGAAAACTATACTATATAATTTTTCCCAAACTATTTGCAATCTAATTCTTAATACAAACCTCTTTTCAAATGAATCTGTTTTGGGGCTATGAAGATTTTATTGCAGCTCAGTAACAGCCAAGAATACATCAATGTAATAATCTGTTAGGTAGTAACAAGACACTGTGGGTGTACAGGCTTACATGCAAATGCAAAATATCTAGATTCTGAAAAAAATGTAGGTACTCTTCCAGAAACAACGAAGTACACAAGGAGAAATTCAGACTAAACATTGTCAAACGTCACATGCTTCACTTGCTCTGGGATAATGTTCATGATCAAGGAAACTATGTTTCCATACATCAGCAGACAAGATGGATATTAAAAGGAATACAAGGACATTGTGAATCTCCTAGGAAATGAAAAGGAACTAAGTAAAAGCAGTACTAGCAAGTGCAAAAACTTGGTATGTTTAAAGTATTTAGATATTGCAAAGCAATGATAAGACAGCAAGTATAAATGATAAATTACCACTTGCAATGTCTAAGCTGAAGTCACTGGACAATTAACCATGGTAATAATAATAAAGGTAGGAAGTATGACAAAATCGAAAACCTACAGACAAAGCCATCTTATCCACTACTTTCAGAGAGTGGAGGTCAAATCCTCTGCAGTCATTTAGAATGTGAATACTGTATACAAGGAAAACAAATGCAGGAAAAAATACAGCATATTGCTCCAATAGACAGACTAGGTTTGATTAAGATAAAGCTGGTAATCAGGTTAATATGATTATACCACTTTCAGGATTTAACGTGCTATTCTTGTATACCACTGTATTATGTTGCGTGTACGAATTCATTCAATCAACTACTACTAACTGAAGGTTCTGAATCACTTGTTTTCTCAAACTTAAAGAAACAAAAATCAAGACCCACATATTTTTATATAACTGAAACTCTTTGCACTGAAGTCAATTATTCTAATCTCTTTCTTAACATAACACAATTCCAGGAAAAAAAAAAGCTAAGTAAAAATCACACAACACCAATTGTATTAATAACACATGAAAATATTTCTGAATCAATTTATATTCACATAAATACATACTCCTGTTCAGCAGCCTTTTTTTTCAGCAGAACGTTTTCTTCAATTTGAACTTGACAAAGTTCCAGAAAAGTTCTTGATTCTGATCCTTTGATTATTTTAGTTGTGAGTAATGTATGATTATTTAAGATTTCACCATCCAAAAACTGCAAATTAGGAAGGATGTCACACAAGGAAGGCCTTAGAAAAGAAAAAGTCATAATTAGTTTTACAAAAAAATTTGAATAATAAAACTCCCATTTTTTTGATACAATCATATAACAAGACAGAACATGATGATAGTTCTCCAAGTATTTGTATATACTTGTTCTTACTTCATCCGTTAACATATTGACTAAAACTTCATTCTTAATAGACAGAACTTCACAAGATCTCTTAATACTTTGCTTGTATGAAGACAACTGCTGAAACACTGGCCCCAGGGAGGTCAATGGTAACATTCTCAATTCACTGGAGCTAGCATTTTATGTACTTCAACAATAACAGGAAAAGTTAACAAACTTGTGCATAGGCACCTGTAATGTATTTGATTAATAGGCAACACAGCAAACTACGTCATAGGATTAAGATACAGCACTGATTTTGTTGACACATTGAAAGGTTTAGATTTAAAAACTGCACAGAATACTAAACATAGTCAGTCTCACTCTCTTTACCATTTGGAGATACCAGATAAAGCAATATGATATTCAGTATGACTGACAGAAAAAAAAAAAAATCCACTTTTGAAATACTGAATTTTGGTCAAAGGGATGAGAGTTACTTTGTTATGAAAGGGACCGCTGATATAAGAAAAAATATGTATGAGTAATGTATCTACTGATTAAAAACAATAGTATCACCGATGCTCTCTTAGGTTATTGTGAAAAATAATCTAGTACTGCAACCTTATTTCTTATATGAGACCAAATTTATTGAAAGTTTCAAGACAGCAAAATTATTTAAATCAATACATCAACACTGAATATTTTAATTTAGTTTTAAGTAACACTTAAGAAATTGAAAAGAATACTTATTGTAGGCTGTAAGTCCCCTTACTATTAGAAAATATCGTTTTCAAAATTTTAGAACTCCCTGACTATTCCCTGTGAAGGTAAAGGATTATTACTCAGCTCAAACAATATACACCAAGTTTAAAATCAGAAAGTTTCTATAACTGAGGTAAAATGTTGAAAAATGTAGCTCAATAGAATAGCAGTTTTTTGCACATATAAAACTTTCCTTCTCTACTGCCCATTAATGTAAGAATAACAGTGTCTGAAAGGCATTTTGAATAAGATGGTGGGTTAGATAGATAGTTGCTGAACACATAGAGAGAAATTACCAAAGCTGATGCTGAATAGTGATTCATCAAAAAAGTGCCATATCAAAGTTGATTGATGCTGTAAGTACTGTGTCTTAGAGCTATGGGATCTCAACACTAGTTTTTCCAGCTGGGTTTCTCCTGGTGAAGGGCTGAGTCAATATTTCATTTAGTGAAAACTTCCTGGTGAATATTCTGTCACTTAAGAGGCTCTATTAATCATTACAGCATTGAAACACTTTCCCCTAGGAGTGCTCAGACTGATCCCAGGGTTTAATTTTTAAAAAGCAATTTCTTACTACTTCACTTTTGTTGGTGTTATCGCTGGCTGGACATGAAAGTACAAAAGCAATTGGGAAATTTTACAACTAATTCCTTTGTTGGTATCAAGGGGTTATGTAAAGTTCACTAGAACATATTGCCTGAAGTTATGGTCAATGCTGTATTCAGCAAATCCATATTTTATAGAATCCCATACTTTAAATCCTTTAGACAAATGAATCTCTTGTCTAATCATAAAAGCTCTGTTGGGTCAAGCAATCTAAAGTGTCAGTTCTTATAGTTAAATTGGAATTTAGAAAGCTTTCCCCCTCCAGGTTACAAGTGAAAGAATGTGTAGTCCTATAATATAGTAGGAATTAAAATAATAGAAATTTAAAGTACTGTCAAGGAATTTTATTCACAAAGTTACCTGGTTTCAAATAGTTGTTGAGGGTTTTTTCCACTGGAAAACTAATCAGAAATTTGTACAGAAATCTTCTAATGGAAGTTTATACACGCATGTGTGGTTTTGGCTTTTCTCTTAATACAACCCATACTCCAAAACACATATACCCCAAACTTTGTTGTTGTTATACTAGGCAATCTAATATAATAAATGTGAACAAAATTTATCTAAACACATTCTGGTGTAACATTGCAGTGTAAAGCCTCACCCTCAATTGACTTGAAATTATACAAAGAACAACTTTGGTTGTTCTTCAAAATTGCTAAGCTTAAAAAGATATATTTTTCTAATATGAGAATATGAGCCACCTGTTTTAATTACATCCAAAATGAAAGTTCAACTCTTGTGTCTCATTTACTTTCCTTAGGTATTTTATTATGTCAACACTTTCCTAAGTAAATACTTGCTTTCTTTAGTGGAAATAATTGCTAATAATTTAACTCCTTACTGATTAAATGTTTATTTGTACATTTAATGGAATTATAGTAAGAGTTCACTAACAGACACTCTACCATTTCAACATATGTATTCAGGAACATCACCTAAAAATCTAACTTGCCATTCTACTCTTGAAGGCCTGTAGACTAGAAAGTATTAATTCTAAGGAAGATCAAAGAGTACTTCACATTAAATTAACAGAACTACTGTACTTATTCTGAGCAATTCGCTCAGACAGCTTAAAGTCTTGATAGCATTGGCCAATGTATGGGGTTTCAAAACCATAGAATTCTCAAGAAATCAGGAGACTTCTACTAAAATACACAAAAAAAAAATATATATAAATACCTGTCCATGTACAATTTTATTCATATGGCTTACAAATGCAATCATATCAAAACTAAGGATTTCAGGGATTCTGGTGACTGCATCTCATTTAATATGTCAAGTTTTCTTTTTAACCTATCCAGGTTTTTTTACATATACATATATATACACACGCACACATATACATATAATAGTCTTTAGCACCAGAACTTTCACTTTTTTCAGATTATTATTTCAGTATTATGCATCACTGGAGGGAAAGGAACAACATTATTTTTATATCTGTGTCGCCTTCATAATTATAAGAGGTATTGATCTTGGTGTAAAGATAAGGAATTTTCAGAACAAGAAAAAAAGTTGAAGCTTCAACTACTCAGGTAAAAAGACAATTATTCATTACAACTTTTTCTTTTTCTACATGTTTTTTCATTACAAGATGCTAAGCCAAGGATTCCTTGATACATTTATTACAGACACCATCCTTTCTCTAGTACATGCAATGTGAACCTGTCACAGCAGCAAGGCTGTTAAGCAGTGAATAGATGCAGTGATAGAAGGCAGTAAATAAGGAGAAGGAAAAAAAAAAAAAAAAGATCACAGTAAAGTAGAAAGAGAAATACTCTGAGAAGCTATGTTGCAGACAGTCAAAAACTGGTAGTTATGAGAACGTAAAGGTTTTAAACAGTGCAGGTGAAAATGAAGGAGAAAAAAGTTTAATTGTCATGTCTTTGAGCAAAAGTTTTAATGAAATATAAAACAGGGTAATAAAGGTCAGATAAAGCTAAAGTTACCACAGGTGATAAACTTGTCAGTAAAGAGGAACAAACAGAATTCACACGGATAGAGAAAGTGATCAATGGAGAAAGAAGCAATTACAAATAAACAGCACAAAGAAAGCCTATACCATCTTTATAATTTCTGCATTTGTCCAAAAAAATTGTCATAAGGAAAAATACTTATTTAGGATAACAGTTAAAGAGCATATAGAGGCCACTGCTGAGTTTTACCACAAACTGCCTCTTATTAAGGATCCAAGTGCTAGGTCAAATATCAAGATGCTTAAACTTAACTACAAACATGAATTCTTAGAAAATAAAGATTACAGAGTTGAATTTCATTATTCATTTTCCTATAATTATCTTCCTACTTTTCCAACTTGTGGTAGTGTTCATGCTTATTTCTACAATGTAACTAACATACATGCATTAAGTTTTTGGCTGTGTTTGATTGATGAGGAAGATGTACACCTAATTTGTTGCTGAAGATTTTTTTTCTTTTTTCCTTACCTCCAATTTCCTTCTTGGAGAAGAGGATTTCCACTGAGTGACAACTCCCTTAGTTTATGACAACCACTTAACCATGTAATGACACCTTTAAGGTCTGTATTGTAGTAGAAAAGAAAATTGAAACACAAATTTGAATACAGAACCATATTATTTTTCATGAAATCTTACATGAAAGGAAAATGTACTAAAAATCATGAAGTACTACAAGCAATTCTGGTACCTACACAATTGTGTAGTTACAATTATTATCTATAACATCCGTAGTTGGAAAATATTTATGTTTTCTGTATAAATACCTCAAACAAACAGGAACAATCAAATTCAATAAGTTTATAATTTAATTAGGAAGTTCTTGTTTGGATGGTTTTATCTTTTTTATACAACTTACCTGACAAGCAGTTATTTTTGATATCCAGCTTTTCCAAAGATACAAATGAGTTTAAAGGCACAAGCTCAGTTAAGCTAAGAACAAAACAGAAGAGGGATTTTTTTCAGTTAAATAAAACAGCAGCTCATAAACAGAAAGGCACCAAAATCTTTTAAAGTTACGACAATTTACCTATTTACATAAGAAAATACTCTAGCTATCCAAAGTGTTAGAATTAATTACTGAAATTTTAACCTGAAAATACTTCTTAGTCTTCTCAGTAGCTCAGTTTTTAATATTTACTTATTAATGGCTTTGTTTATGTGGTAAATATTTCATTCTGTTTCACTGCTGAGGATCTGAAGTTTTCTAAAATTTACACAATTCAGTTGGCTTTTCTTTATGAACTATAACTAGAATGAAAATGACAGAAGGCCCTGATGCTGGAGGAGAAATAAAATCTGCTTTTCCTCTTCCCTCTTCCTTTCTGTCTCATTGCTCTAACTTGTCAGTTTCTCTTCTTCACTCAGCACATTACTTCCTAGATCCGAAAACTAACAGAATTGTTGCCACACTTGTATTTCTTAACAGGTCAAGGCTGCACTGTCCGGTAATATATTTTTAGCAGTTTTACTACTTCTGTAGAACAATGTCAAACAGGTGTCTATGATACAGACCATTATGGAATTGCTCTTGTTGGGTATCAGAGCTTTTTCGTGCAATAAAGGAGCAAATCAGCAGTAAAACTGTGACAAAATTTATTTTTGAAGTATTGAAGAGTAAATGTAAGGCAACTTAGCTGACATTGATCTGTACAAAAGACTTCAGACTGTAAGATGCATATTATTATTATTACTATTACACTAGCATCCAGTGTTACTCAAGTTTCTTTACTTGCAAACTTGCGTTGGTTCAACTAAGAATAAATGTTGAATGGTTCAGTCAGCTGTCAGGCTGTTTCTAAATATTACCTTTCAGATTAAAAAAATTATTTAATTTTATATGAAAAATGGAGGAAATATTAAAATTGAGGTGTAAAAATCCCAGTCTTCAACTAAAATGAGAATGGTTATGTATAAGCACATGCTATAAGCACTACATCTCTTTACAAAAAAAAAAAAAACAAAAAAAAAAAAAAAA